>JADBJO010006685.1:0-5000 GCA_016801955.1 Conus betulinus | reverse complement strand
CTCAGGGGTGGGGATGATGAGGCCTGTTGGTTCCTTCATCTTGCTCATTTTGGTGGACACGAAGAAAGGGGGGGTCACAGCCTACCAAAAAAAAAAAAAGAAAAAAAAAAAGAAGAAATATCTTCATGTAAAAAGAGACACGTGAAGGGAAACAATCAGTCATATCTACTGAAGAGAGATGTGAAGTGAAATCAAAAGCTACCTTAGAAGAGCTTTTATTTAACTTAATACCTTCTTCAAAGGCAGAGCTAAACTAACCGATATCCCAATGGAACAACTAGTATTGAATAAAAGTAGCACCAGGAGTGGCGGTCAATCTTATGCCATACCTGCCTCAAATATTGACAGCCATTTACATTCGTTTTATCCTAGTTCTGTAAGGCTGTGGAAACTCACTGCCAGGTGCCATCGAGACTGCCACAAATGCAGTCTCTTTTAAATATCAAACTGATGAGACAATCTTGAGATCTGCATAACGATTGACTTTTCTATTTTAACAAATCTTAAATAAATGTCAGCGAACCGCCCAGAGAAATGTGGACAAACGAGTCACAAGACAAAACACAATGCATTTCAACCTCTTAGGTCTTCTTCAGGTGAAACAAAATGAATAAAATAACAAGAATGCACTTCAGAGCGATCTGAAGCGATCAAAGCTAAGTGCATTTTTCATTGTTTTATTCGTTTTTGTTTCACCTGAAGAAGACCTATGAGGTCGAAATGTGTTGTGTTTTGTCTTTGTGACTTGTTTGTCCACGTTTCTCTGGGCGGTTTCGCTGACATTTATTTAAGATTTGTTTAGATTTCCGCCTGCAGTCGTCTCACTTTGCAACTAGATCAACTTTTCTATTTTAACTTCCTCATATATTTCATGGTTACCTAGGCCCTTAACCTGGCCATTGCTTTTTAACCTTTTGAATATCATGTGCGACCCCTTCTTGCCAAATTTTGCTCCAGGGGGCCAACAGGCTGAGTCGCATTCTCTCTTTTTTTTTTTTTTTAACATGTGTGCTAGTGACCCTACTCATTTTTGAGTGCACACAAATTTGAAGGAAGAAGAAAAGAAGAAGAAAGAGGACATAATTTTCTAACTTCTTCATTATAATCATGGCTTCACTCACACCATGTTCATGCTGACCTCCCCACACACAGGTCCGCTTGGGCCTATATAGTCCAGGAAACCATTAAAGAACATCTGATGGGGAGGCTGCTGTTATGCTCCTCAATGGAGAAGGCCCTGCACCGCCCTGGAGTCATTTCGCTGCACTGGGGCAGAGCCAGTGTAAATGAGCGCGCCCTCTCGGGAATACAGACCACCAGCACATCCTCCAGGGACTGTCTCCATGAATCAATGACTACGTACTAACATGCCAGCTTTTTGCAGGGGCATAGAGACAAAAGTACTAGTAAACACAAAGTACATGTATTTACACACAATATTAACTGGTTTTCACAAATCAATACAGGCATGCTCACATGCCAGCAGTTTGTAGGTGTACAAACAAGTATATGTAAACACAGATAATGATGCATGCGCACAGGCTCAAACACACACACACAAAACACACATACACATACTATACACACTGATACCAAACACACACACACACCACACACACACACACACACACACACACACACACACACACACACACCACACAGTACAACCACACACACACACACACACACACACACACACACACACACACACACACACACACCCACACACACAAACAACACACCCCGACCAATTGAAATCAGTTCATTTTAAGTTTAACATTTGATTCTGTTGACATATAAGAAAAACTTAACAATACCAATAAATCATGAGACATGGATATGTTGTTGAACAAAAAAAAAAAAACAACCCCCCAAAAAAACAAAACAAAACAAAAAAAACAAAACAGAAAAAAGACAGAAGAAAGAGTGATGATTATTCATCATCGGCAAAATCACTCTGAATTTTATTTAACTCAAGAAGATGTCTGTAAAAACAGGCCGCAACATTCAGTACACACCTGACACAAGTGACACCTACCCTGGACAGTTAGTCAGCTGTTACTGTCCTACCCAGCCGTGGACTTTGTAGAACAGTTGGTGTTGACAGTGAGAATTATGTGTTAAAACTGTAGAACAGTTGGAGTTGACAGTGAGAATAATGTGTTAGACTGTAGAACAGTTGGAGTTGACAGTGAGAATGATGTGTTAGACTGTAGAACAGTTGAGTTGACAGTGAGAATTATGTGTTAAACTGTAGAACAGTTGGAGTTGACAGTGAGAATAATGTGTTAGACTGTAGAACAGTTGGAGTTGACAGTGAGAATAATGTGTCAGACTGTAGAACAGTTGGAGTGACAGTGAGAAATAATGTGTTAGACTGTAGAACAGTTGGAGTTGACAGTGAGAATTATGTGTTAAACTGTAGAACAGTTGGAGTTGACAGTGAGAATAATGTGATAGACTGTAGAACAGTTGGAGTTGACAGTGAGAATAAGTGTTAGAGACTGTAGAACAGTTGGAGTTGACAGTGAGAATAATGTGTTAGACTGTAGAACAGTTGGAGTTGACTGCTAGTGAGAATTATGTGTTAGACTGTAGAACAGTTGGAGTTGACAGTGAGAATTATGTGTTAGACTGTAGAAACAGTTGGAGTTGACAGCTAGTGAGAATTATGTGTTAGACTGTAGAACAGTTGGAGTTGACAGTGAGAATTATGTGTTAGACTGTAGAACTGTTGGAGTTGACAGCTAGTGAGAATTATGTGTTAGACTGTAGAAACTGTTGGAGTTGAAAGCTAGTGAGAATTAGTGTTAGACTGTAGAACTGTTGGAGTTGACAGTGAGAATTATGTGTTAGACTGTAGAAACAGCTGGAGCTGACAGCTAGTGAGAAATGTGTGTTAGACTGTAGAACTGTTGGAGTTGACAGTGAGAAATTATGCGTTAGACTGTAGAACAGTTGGAGTTGACAGTGAGAATTATGTGTTAGACTGTAGAACAGCTGGAGCTGACAGCTAGTGAGAATTATGCGTTAGACTGTAGAACAGTTGGAGTTGACAGTGAGAATTATGTGTTAGACTGTAGAACAGCTGGAGCTGACAGCTAGTGAGAATTATGCGTTAGACTGTAGAACAGTTGGAGTTGACAGTGAGAATTATGCGTTAGAACTGTAGAACAGTTGGAGTTGACAGTGAGAATTATGCGTTAGACTGTAGAACAGTTGGAGTTGACAGTGAGAATTATGGTGTTAGACTGTAGAACAGTTGGAGTTGACTGCTAGTGAGAATTATGTGTTAGACTGTAGAACAGTTGGAGTTGACAGTGAGAATTATGCGTTAGACTATAGAACAGGTGGAGTTGACAGCTAGTGTGAGAAATTATGTGTTAGACTGTAGAACAGCTGGAGCTGACAGCTAGTGAGAATTGTGTGTTAAGACTGTGAGAACCGCTGGAGCTGACAGCTAGTGAGAATTATGTGTTAGGACTATAGAACATGCTGGAGCTGACAGTGGGTGAGAATTAGTGTTAAGACTGTAGAACAGCTGGAGCGGACAGCTTAGTTGAGAATTATGTGTTAAGGACTATAGAACAGCTGGAAGCTGACAGTGGGGTTGTGGCGGTGATGAATTATGGTTAAGCCTGTAGAACAGCTGGAAGCTGAACAGCTAGTGCGGAATTATGTGTTAGATGTAGAACAGTTGGAGAGTGGACAGTGAGAATTATGTGTTGGACTGTAGACAGTTGGAGCGTTGACAGCTTAGTGAGGAATTATGTGTTAGGGACACTGTAAGAGAGAACACTTGGGAGTTGCTTGTGTGTGTGAATTATGTATTAGGCCTGCAGAACAAATGGAGTCGACAGCTGCTGTGAAATGACTGCAGATTGTACAAAACAGACAGAGATTGCAGCTGAATCAGACGAGAGAGAGAGAAGAGGTCACAGAGTGGCTGCTGGAAAGCGTGTTGTAAATAAGACTCTTTCACAATAGCTGCAACTGATAACGTGTTTCAAGTTTCAGATCTATACAACGGTTGGAATCGACAGCTCGTCAGCGTTTATGCATCAGATTCTGCATGGAAATGTCTTTCATCAGGCGTTTGGGTATCTTTCTTTAAGACAAATTCCAGATTGAACAGTCCAGCCCCTAATGGCTAGCTTATAAGACTTAGAGTTTAGACAGACAGGCATTAATTTTAAAAAATTTAAACAAAACTAGGCCTTCCCAAAAGAAAGTTTTAAAACCCGATTAGGTCGAACGATATAATAAATCAAACAACAACAAACCAACAAAGATCAAGGAGGAAAAGAATGTCATTCGAAGATTTAAACAAAAAGAAAACCAATCCGAACCTGAAAAAATACGATCCCTTCTCACTGTACTCCGATGTAGAGCTTGGGTTAGGTGAAATCACCATGGCCTGCAAAAAGACAACCACCATTTTTCACCATCACCGTTTTGTTCCCCATCCTTGATATATCATGGGTTGCATTTACAGAACGCCAATTTTCAGTCCTCATGAACCTTCCAGCTCACACGCTGTTCTTCCTCAAACCAAAGGTTATCATCAGAGTGTAAACAAAATCGGCAGCTGTGAATCTTGCTTTAACCATCCGGTTATCTACTCTTTGAAAAAAAATAGCGGCCACCTCCATGCGAGCTTTCCGTCACAACTCTTTTTTTTTCCCCCAGATACGTTTATCCATTCATGACTCTTACCCGCTCTCACTCCTCCCCTGTCCATTATTGTTCCCTATCTCCATCCCATCTTATTTTTTCTTCCACCATTTAGTTGGTGTGGTTATGGTTCTTCATGTTGGGTATAAAGAAGGATTTTTCGGTATTAATGGGCACCAGAGATGTTCCTTCAATGCTGATGTGAAATTATTTTCGAGGATGGGTGTGTATTCCGGGGTACAGCTGTGCCATAATTCTGCTATGTAACGGATGTAAAAGTGTAAAGTTATGATGAACAAAGTGGAGGTCAAATAAAGGCATGGTGG
>JADBJO010006684.1:125000-128716 GCA_016801955.1 Conus betulinus | reverse complement strand
GCGCGTGGGTTGGGGGAAGGAGAGGGAGACGAGCAATCGGGACCAATGTTATCCTTTCAGGCGTGTGTATATACAGAATTGGTTGCTGACGCATAATTTTGCTTCAGTATTGTGTCTTTAACAGGTAACTTCCATTATTAACATATTTGAGATAGGGAGAGAGGGAGAGGGGGGAGAGTGTGTGTGCGGGTGTATGTGTAAAACAAAATGAAACTGAAAATAATTAAGTCCTTTGTCTCATCTATGTTGTTTCCTTTGTATAAGCAGCACATTATCCGAGTGAGTGTGCCAGTACACCACACATTAGAACATTAATAAACCCAGACATTTTGTATCAATTGCCAAAACACTTAAATCAGCAAAAATATGTCCATTTGTAAGATAACACACAGATTATGCATGGTGTGTAAGTGATTTGTTGGGAAAGAAAAGAAGAAAAAAAAAAAAAAAAAAAGAAAAAAAAAAAAAAAAAGAAAAAAAAAAACTAGTTGTGGAAATTTTTTTTTTCCGCATTTTTTTTTTCAGATGAAGAGGACAGTGTGAAGCAAGCACCAAAAAAATGAAGAGGTGGATTTGGGCCTTGGAGAAAAAAAAGTTTAAAAAAAAAAAAAAAAAAGCCCTACCACCTTAGGTGCCTCATTGATCGGAGAACTGATGCCACAAAAAGAAAAGAAGAAAGAAAAACATAGCACTAGCAGAATCAAACAGTGTTGAACAATAATTGATTGAGGAGAGAATATATGCGTGTAAGAATAATTTCCTGGCATGAAGGTTTAAGAAATGCTTAATCCTGCCCAGAAGATATATTTTTCTGGATATTGATTTACATAAACTGTGAAGGTGATAAGACCAAAAAAAGACTATTATCAAAATGTACGCCTAAAACTCGATGGCTATCCACCACTTCAATTTCCTGATTATTGACAAAAAAAACAACAGGAGGCTGCGTGGGGTTATCTTTTGTCTTCTTTGCCTTGTTGCTATCAGCATTAGTTTTGTTTTATTAGGATTCAGTGATATGTGATTTACATTGCACCAGTCACTTAAGATATTAGCATGTTCCTGCAATGAAGTGAAAAAAGCTTCTAAGCTGGAGCTACTTGTATGGACAGTGGTATCATTGCGAAAGAGTTCACATGAATCATCAATATAAAGAGGGAGATCATTTCTATAAACTGAGAACAGCAACGGGCCTAACACAGAACCCTGGGATACGCCATGTTGGATAGGTAGCTTCTGTGATGAACTGTTGTTGACACAAACAATTTGTTGACAGTCTTCTAGGAATGATGTGACTAGTTGGAAGGTATTTCCTGTTATACCATATAATAAATGAGAGAGAGAGAGAGAGAGAGAGAGAGAGAGAGAGAGAGAGAGAGAGAGCATTATTGGCCAGTTTCCATGTTCTGCTCCAAGAACTTGACATTTCCAATGTGTCCTCTGATCGGTATGGCTTATCTTTACAGGACACTTAACGTGTGGTTCGCTGAAAATGTGCTTACTTTCACACTGCATGTCGACCATCAACTGCGCCTGTTGAAGCAAAGGATTTCCTTCCTTCGTGCCGCGAGAACTGCAGTGCAGAAGTGCGCCAGAACCTGCAGTGCAGAAGTGCGCGAGAACCTGCAGTAGCTGGTCTTTTCGTGTGGACAACACTCATATTTGACTACATGTACTCTCACTTTTTTCAGCCTGATACGTTCTTCACGGCTTTCATCACATTTTTTTTACGCTGCTGCGTGTGAGTGACAAAATCAAAAAGTGTGGGCATCCTCTTCATTTGATCATTCTGGTGAGTCTTACCATCTAGAGCCTTGTTACCAACACACGCTGTTACCGCTGATTATTTTGTTTGTCATTCGTAAATTCGCTGTTGACAACTTTTGTGTGATAATTACTTTTATTTTCACAGCCATACAACTTGTTGCACAGGTAATCAATAGACATGACAGATTTTTAAAAAGGGACAGAAGTTACGAATTGGCCATTTGAATATGTATGTATAGTGACTGATATTAATATGTTTATAAATAAACATAACCATTTCCATTTCTTTGGTATTACTGAAACACTCCGAGGGTCTCATATCAGTGATGAGAATATTAGCAATCCCAAATGACTCTGACATTAGGAAAGATCCCTCAGTCCCTGGAGAAAACTGGAATAGCAGTTTATATCCACTGTTCCATCCAATATCTTATTCGAAGACGTTTGGACTTAGAATGAGACAAAGTGGAGTGCATATGGACAGAAATAAAACACAGGAAAACAACTCCATTACTCACATTCACTTTATACCGCAATCCCGCATCCATTTTGATTGGTATGACTGTTTACTGTGTATGACTGACCAGATAGATATAAACAAAAAAACGACATTCTTTCACTTGGGGACTTTAACGTAGAAATGCTTAAACAACACCAGGTCTGGAACTCCACTATAACATTGCAAGGATTAACATAGTTCGTGTCGGTTCCAACTAGGGTGACAGCAACACCTGCTACTATCTATTGATCACATTTACATAAATAACCCTAACGCAGTTGAAGATGTCAATGTTGCAAAACTGACAATCAGTGATCTTTATGCCACTTATTCTACATGGAAATCTAAAACACCTAAATTGAAAAGAAGGGACACACACCCATGCAGTGCAGATCCCACAAACGCTTTAATGAGCCTGCCTTTCTCATGGATCTCCTCATGACCCCTTTCCATTCCGTATATCACACAGATGATCCTAACACTGCCTTCCAGACTTGGCACGATAGGTTTCTTCACGTTCTAGACAAACATGAACCCATACGACAAAAGAGAGTAAAGCACTCTGTTATATTATCTTGGTATACAAAAGAGATCGATTAAGCAAAAATTTAAAAAGACAATTTCAAACAAGAGAAACCTTTTAAAGCATTCAGAGCTCAGTGTAATTATCTTTAAACAGTTGATACGAAAATTTAAAACATCACTTTTTGAAAGGCTTATTGAAAGGAACAGAGATACTTCTACAGCACAGCAGACAATTTCAATAATCATTTTCTCTCAGCTGTCAACGCGGCGGTCCTCTCTCGCACGACAATCTCGGTAGAACACACTGTTCAGGGACGCTTTTAACGTTTTCTAAACGGAAGACAAATGGAGTCCAGCCATTCACTATTCCTCCAATAGGTGTACATGAAGTTCGAAAACTAAAAATCTCAATGAAAAACAAAAAAGCTTCAGGGCCAGACCTAATCAATTCGAGTATATTAAGATTATCTCTTCCCTGTATTGCAGAAAGCCTAACCTATACGTATAATTTGTGCATACAGAAACATGCCTTTCCAGTGGATTTAAAGAATGCAAAGGTAGTACCTGTTCCCAACACAAAAGGAATCACGGAAATTGACAACTATAGACCCATATCCCTTATATCAGTAATCTAAACGTTTAGGGAAACATGTGCACAAAAATTTCTTAAGTCATTTGGAAAAACATAACCTCATCCACCCTTTGCATTCTGGTTTTCGACCTGGACATTCCAGGCATACAGCTTTAAACACATTCATTGGACACATGGCAGTCTGCAATGAACGATTCTCAACTAACTGGTGTAATAATCCTAGACCTTGAAAAAGCTTTTGATCTGGTTAACCATGATATTTTGTTAGAAGAAATTTATATTTATACTAAAAGTTCACAAACAACAGCTTTGAATCTTATCTGGGAGAAGATA
>JADBJO010006684.1:102500-117500 GCA_016801955.1 Conus betulinus | reverse complement strand
GCGCTCTTTGACAACAACTGGGATTTCGTGACCGATGTATTAAGTCAAAGTTACGGTCGGGCGACGTATAGTGCGTATCTGACATGTATAAATCCAACGTGATAGTCAGAAATTATGCACCAACCATCTTCCACGCCACGCTAATTGTGTGTGTGTGTGTGAATGTGTGTGTATGCGTGTGTGTGTGTGTGTGTGTGTGTGTGTGTGTGTGTGTGTGTGTGTGTGTGTGTGTGTGTGTGTGTGTGTGTGTGTGTGTGTGTGTGTGTGTTGTGTTGTGTGTGTGTGTGTGTGTGTGTGTGTGTGTGTGTGTGTGTGTACGTGGATGCATGCTCATAACCATGTGCATACGTACATGCGAACACGCGGGGTTTTTTGTTTTTGTTTTTTTTTTGCAGATGTCTTATACCAGCACGTGCGCGTGCAAATGTCACAGAAGTATGTCTACAGACTTACCAGTGCAGAAACAGTTCAGAGGAAAGGTTACTTTTAGTTTGGTTTAAAACCAAAATGAATACGCAGTAAAGTACGCATGAATACGTGTGCAACATAATAAAAGTAAACTAGATAAGTAAGTGATTACCATGAGCAAATAAAACCTTCACTATAATGCATTGAAAGTAAAACAAGCCACATACGCGCGCGCGCACGCGCACACACACACACACACACACACACACACACACACACCAGAACCATTTATATCGCCTGCTCAGAGGCCTTTTGTCCGCTGATTCAGACTCATGAGTGAGGCACGGCTGATTGTGTTGGCACTCCCTGTGCATCAAGTGGAGGTATACCACAGTCCATAATTCTGTGGTATTCTTATCACAGCGGGTTTAAAAACAGAATCCAACGGCACTTTGAAGCAGTGGCGAAGCGTGAATCAGAAGTAAAACAAGGAGAATGCAGCGTAAGGAAAACAGATGTGTGACATTAGGACCACGATGTACAGAGCACGAAATGTTGGAAAGATCTCCGATTCCCACGTTTAGGATCCATTTAGCAATGCAACGGAGGGGAAAGGGTGTCAACAGAGTGGTCAGCTCTAATGTTTAATTACTCAAGCATTGTCAGTCAGTCATATAAACGGCTGACAGCAGATACGAATTGTGCAAAACGGCCTAATTGGGATCTCCCTAAGAGATATTATAATCCCTCACTGATTGATTGATACATAGAGCAAAGTAGCAGTGGTGGAAGACACGTCAATCCTCAATTGTTACAATAATTGCTTGGCAAAGATTAACACAGAAAAGAATGGGGAGCGGGGAGGGTTTGTGAGAGAAAGAAAAGAGGAATGAAAAATGAGGGCGTTACATTATAAAACCTTCACTTGCAGCGTAGTCCATTCTGACACCAAAACCATTCAGATCGTCTGCTCTGAGGTCCCTTAAATGGATCCTCAAGCATAGGCTCAAAGATTGTCCCTTACATTTTATACTGTTTGCGTAATGTTTTTAGTTTTCAACAACTTTTTTCCTCTCCAACTTTTCGTTTTGTGTTTAATTCTACTACCTTTCGCTGGCTGCTTTGGGGGTGCTGTTGCATTCTTTTTCGAACCCTTGGCGGTCGGAACACCACAGAATTATGGACTGTGGTGTGTTTCTATCTGACGCCAAGAGCACAGACACAATCAGCCGTGTCTCCCTGATGAGTCCGATCCAGCGGACGAAAGGCCTCGGAGCAGGCAACACATATAGATCTGTCCTTGGGAGGGATTGTGATAGTTTCCTCATGCAGCTAGTGAAGGGGTTTTCATATTTATGATATACATTTTCCCATTTATTTCATTTTCAACAAATTTTATTTTTCCCTCTCAATTTCTAATCTTTGCCAAATCATTACTATAATGATGGAAGAATTGTTAACCTGATGTCACTGTTTGCACGTGCGGATTGGCTGCACGTATTGTTCGGTTTTTTGGGGGTTGTTTACAGCTCAGGGTGCGTTTGCTGACAACGATTTCCATTTGTGCCTGCAGTTGTTTACTATTTCTACTTTAGTATTTAGGGTTGCTAAGTATGGTTTGCATAGTATTAACCATTTTTCTGTTGAACATAGGTTGCATCTTTTTGAAATGTTGTTGTATGGTGATGCCCTTTTTATGATTTTCCAGGATATGTTATAGCAAACGCACCCTGAACTGTAAACAACCCCCAAAAAAACGAACAATACGTGCAACCAATCCGCACGTGCAAACAGTGACATCAGGCCATATAACACCGGCAGTAGGCGCACCAAAACCATCCTGACGAGAGCGCTGGCTCGAAAAACAGATCTGTTGGTTTTTAAAAAACTTCCTTTTTATCGTCCTATTTTTAACAGATGTTGCTCCCCAAGGGGTTTGAGCACTTTAAGATTTTTATTAGGCGTTTTAGCAGTAGTTTTTTTGTGGCCTGGTGAATTTCAAAATGGAGGAAATTAATTTTAGACAATCGACAAAAAAATATACCATTTTCCAACCCGCAGTTCTACTTAAAAAGATTAATAGAACAAACTGAAAAATTCGTACGAAACATGAGATGGAAAGCATTTTTCTTCCTGAATCCGAATGCAAAAAAAGAGGACAAAAACACATATGACTGACTTCAAATCATGGCGATCTCCACCAGCCATAGATGAAATGAAATCTTTTTGAGGATAAATGAAAAGAATGATAGCCAACATAGAATTCAAAAAAAATCAAACAACGATTTCCAAACATCATTAAAAAATGAAATAAAACAAATACAAAATGATAAAAAAAATATTCGTGAAGGCTGACAAAACCAGTAATTACTACAAAATGGAACCAAACGAGTACTCACAACTTCTTGATAAAAAAACATTCAGAAAAACTACACAAAAAAGCTGATAAAACCATACACAACAACAACATCCGAAAAAAAGAAAAAGAACTCGTACACCACATGGATCTAGGTGACAGGGTGGAAACAACTGCAATAAAAGAAGCCTTCATAACCCTTAAAGACCATAAACCCAATTTCCACAACAACCCAACATGTAGACTAATAAACCCATCTAAATCTGAACTGGGCAAAATAAGTAAGAAAATCTTAGAAAAAGCCATAAAAAACATAAAATCAAACACTGAATACAACCTCTGGAAAGAACACATATGAAGTTATCCAATGGTTCAAAAACCTTAACAAACAGAAGAACACAGTATTCATCACATTCGACATAGTAGACTTCTACCCATCCATAGACGAAGAGCTACTCACTAAAGCTCTGAAATTTGCTAATAAACACACAGACATAACAGGGTCAGAAATGGAAATCATCATTTTTCACACCAAGAAAAACTTTACTCTACAGCAGAAATGATACATGGATCAAGAAAACGAATAAAAACTCAACATTTGATGTGACCATGGGATCGTATGACGGTGCCGAAACATGCGAACTAGTCGGACTGTTTATACTATCCAACATCCAAAAGCAACTCGGAAAAAAAAGTCGGACTGTACAGAGACGACGGCCTCGCCGCGCTAAACAACAATCCAAGAACCATTGAAAACAAGAAAAAAAAGAACTATGCAAAATTTTCCAAAACCATAACTTAAAAATCACCCATCGAAGCAAACAAAAAGTAGTGAACTACTTAGACATAACACTTGACCTCAACAACCACATATAAAACCATACAAGAAACCTAATGACACACACCCATTTATGTAAACATCAATAGCAACCACCCACCATCTATACTAAAAAACCATACCCAATGGCATAAACAAGAGATTATTATCTAATCTGTCACATAATGAAAGAGTATTCAACAATGCAGCAGCAGAATACCAAGAGGCATTGCAAAAAAGTGGTTACAGCTACAAACTACATCAACCCAGATAACAACATGAACAAAAAAAAAAAAAAAAGCAGGAAAAAAGGAAAATCACATGGTACAACCTCCATATATGATGGACGAGTAAAAAACAAACGTAGGAAAAGAATTTTTCAAAATTTTGACAGCATCCTTCCCAAAAGAAACACAAATTGTCCAAAATATTCAACAAGAACACCATCAAAACTATCATATTCATGCATGCCTAACCTTAAAAATATAATTGATTCATCCAACAAAATGAAAAGCAACACAGCAAAGAAGGGTGAAGAAAGGAAATCCTGCAATTGTGCTAAAAAAAGAACAGTGTCCCTTAAGCAACAAATGCCTCTATAACAACATTGTATACCAAGCCACTGTGACATCAGAAAATGAAAAAAAAGAAACATACATAGGGATCACTGAAAAATCACTTCAAAACCAGATACGCAAACCATAAAACAGTCATTCAACAAAGAAAAAAAATACAAAAACCAAACAGAACTGAGAGCAAATATATTTGGAGACTAAAGACAAAAAAATAAACTATAACATATCCTGGAAAATCATAAAAAGGGCATCACCATACAACAACATTTCAAAAAGATGCAACCTATGTTCAACAGAAAAAATGGTTAATACTATGCAAACCATACTTAGCAACCCTAAATACTAAAGTAGAAATAGTAAACAACTGCAGGCACAAATGGAAATCGTTGTCAGCAAACGCACCCTGAACTGTAAACAACCCCCAAAAAAAACGAACAATACGTGCAGCCAATCCGCACGTGCAAACAGTGACATCAGGCCATATAACACCGGCAGTAGGCGCCCAAAAACCATCCATCCTGACAAGGATAAGTACCAGCACCGTTCCAGCTACTTAGAGAGCAGCTAGGTGTTGCAATGACTGCAAGAAATAATCAATTATAAATGAATATATATATATATATATATATATATATATTAAAACAAGTTTTTCACCTGAGTCTCGCTACCATTGGTTTCATGCTATTGCAATCTTCTGGCGAGTGCTGATGAAGTTGAATGACGTCATACAGGAATGAGTTTATAAAAGTCTTGACGTCAGGTAGTTTTCCTTTCTGCTAGTTTTCTTTTTTCTTTTCGTGCCTGCATTTTGATATTAATTCTGTTTTTTTGTTCAATGCATCTTTCTTATGCAAGGCTATTTGAAGCTTTTCTTCTATGCATAGATTGCATTGTCCACTCTCTCTTCTATCAGTGTTGGATTTTCTCAGGATCTCCCATGTGATGGAGTAGTCAATGGTCTTTCTTTTTAGTTGCCAAATATACTTCGAAAGCTCAGTGTCATTACAATATTTTTCATTCTTGAATGATTTTGTGTGGTTTCTGCAAACTTCACAACATCTTCAACAGAAATACGCTAAAAATCAACTATTGTTGCATGAAAAACATGAAAGCAATAATCAGGTCACACAACACAAAAATCATAAAGAAGATGAAAGAAAATAAAGAGAAAGCTGTAACTGCAAGAACCGAGAAGAATGCCCACTGAACGGGAAATGCTTAGCTACAGCTGTGGTTTACAAAGCAACAGTAAAACACGGCACCACAAGAAAATCGTACATCGGACTTTCTGGTGGACAGTTTAAAGAAAGATTCAGAAACCACACAAAATCATTCAAGAATGAAAAATATTGTAATGACACTGAGCTTTCGAAGTATATTTGCAACTAAAAAGAAAGACCATTGACTACTCCATCACATGGGAGATCCTGAGAAAATCCAACACTGATAGAAGAGAGAGTGGACAATGCAATCTATGCATAGAAGAAAAGCTTCAAATAGCCTTGCATAAGAAAGATGCATTGAACAAAAAAAAAAAACAGAATTATATCAAAATGCAGGCACGAAAAGAAAAAAAAGAAAAACTAGCAGAAAGGAAAACTACCTGACGTCAAAGACTTTATAAACTCATTCCTGTATGACGTCATTCAACTTCATCAGCACTCGCCAGAAGATTGCAATAGCATGAAACCAATGGTAGCGAGACTCAGGTGAAAAAACTTGTTTTAATATTCATAGCCCTACCCCAAGTGGTATTGAGCACTCTTACAGATCGGATATATTAAGACACATTTTTGGAGAATCTTATGACCATTGAGCAGCGTTCTGTTTCTCTACTTTAATTAGCGGTGTCACTTTTTGATATGCACTCCAAGATGTGCCAGCAGCATTCTCTACAACAGTGTGCTGTGATATCAAGCTAACATTCCCAGTTGACGTGTCTTTGTAATGTAGGCATGAATGCAAATAAAATGCAGTCAGCACTGTCACTTCTAGAGAATACTATTGGCGACATTGATTGAACACAGCCCTGAAAGACCACGGTGTGGTCAGCTGATGATAGTCCGCTAATGACTGAAGAGAAAAACCGCTGGCATGATTTTGTTTCATACCTTCTTTCGAACATCTCCACCATTGTGTACATTAAAGCTGTAGTAGACAGAAAACAGTGCAACACTGGACCTTGTTGCAGCCATGTTGAACACTTCTCGGCAGTGGTTAAGTGACGTGGCCTCTCAGAATGTCTCCGCAGTGCCGGGTGGTGACTTGAACACTGACGTCCAGCATGACTTCGTTCCAGAAGGGGTGCATCAAATTCAGATTTAGTGAGATGGAATTTTTTCCTTGGAATAATTCTGATAATATCGTGGCTGAAAAAGTCGAAATAAACGCACGTAAAATCCGATTCTGTATGTTGCAAATCCTTTTTGTCATTGGAGGACCTGCGAACATCATAAACATGGTGATCTTCTTTAAACAAGACCTTAGAGATCGTGTCAACCTGTTATTGTTTTTTTCATTGTCCCTGGCTGATGAGCTTTCCTTGATCACTGCTGTGATGACCTTTGTTGAGGAGTATTACATGGAATTTGCCGAAAGAAACAAAAACCGGTCCTTTCCTGGCATTTGTTCTCAACAATCATCTGAGTTTCTTGCACGGTTTTGTTTCGTTTCATTTATTCTGTCAGCTGTTATTGCCTGTGAGAGATGCTACTGTGTCCTAAGACCACTGAAGTACCAAACCCTGATGCAAACTAAAACAATGGCTTTTATTATCATTGCTGTGTATGTTATTGTGCTAGGTTTGTACTTCATCGTGGGATTCAGATACTATTCACCATGCGTTTACGATCCAGACTCTGGTATTGTGACGCATTTATTAAGTTTTAGTAAAGTCTACATCAGCCACAAAGATCTTATTGACAGTGTGGATAACATTTTCTTTGGAACAGGGCTGCCTGTTGGTATGACTATAGCTGTTACAAGCGCAACAGTAATTACTATATCTAAGCTTCGGCAGGCTATTGCATGGCGCACAGAAACATCATCGTCATTGTCGCCAAAGGAAGTGGCACTTACCAAAATGCTGATTGGTACTTCTGTTCTGCTCGTCATTTGTATTTCTCCCTCTGGTCTCTTTCGCTTTGCCTGCCTGTTTTTACCTGAAATGAACACCGGAAGACGAAATCAAAATTTTTATTTGACATGTCTGTGGATTAGAGAAATATTTCTGTACATCAATTCCAGCCTCAACATCTTCATTTATCATGTGATGGGTACCCGGTACAGAGAAACGTTCTGGAATATGTGTAAGAAGAAGCGGAGTGACAGAAAGAAACAAAAAGAAATGAGGTAAACGACAGGCCACATATGTGCCAGCCACTTCATCGACCACAGAAGATTTGTGCTACAACATAGCCACCACTGGGCAGACGATGTTGTCACTATAAGGTCAGGTCAAAAGCATGTATCTATGGCCGATCTTGGTCATCTCATCATCTATATTATTATACTCTCCCTCCCCCCCCCCTCTCTCTCTCTCTCTCTCTCTCTCTCTCTCTCTCTCTCTCTCTCTCTCATATATTTCGAAATTATATTATGTGTACAATCTTTTAGATTTGTTCTATTCACAGTCGCCCTCATGTTTACGTTCAAACAACGGAGTATCTTTCTATGTCTGTCTGTCTGTCTGTCTGTCTGTCTCTCTCTCTCTCTCTCTCTGTCTCTCTCTCTCTCTCTCTCTCTCTCTCTCTCTCTCTCTCTCTCTCTCTCTTTCTATCTGCGTGTGCGTGCGTGCGTGCGTGCGTGTGTGCACAAATAGCCCTTTCTCCCCTCATCGATCTTTTGAATCGCGGATAAAAGCGTGAATGCGTAGCATTGATTTGATCAATTTGTTTAAAAATAACACCCACCGCAGTATTTCTTGAGGAATTTACAAAAATACAAAATGCCCTTTTTCGCAAATTTTGTTTTCTCTCACGACATTATTCATAGAACAGAGGTCTACAGTCTCTCTCAAAAAGTGCATCTAAATCAGAGATGTATTCAAAGGACAAAGTGGAGAGAATACCTCTGCCACCACCACCATCACTACCAGAGCAACAACAATAAGAACAACAACAACAACAAGAACAGCAACAACAACAAGAACAACAATAATAACCACTTTTACGCCTACTACTACTACTACTACTACTACTACTACTACTACTACTATATTAGTGTTACTACTATTTCTGCTGCTGCTGCTGCAGCAGCAGCTGCTGCTGCTGCTGCTACCACCACCCACTATCACTACCACTGCCACTACTACTACGACTTGTACTGAAAATGATAAAAATGATCGGCAGCAGCCCTTGTTGCCCCTGCTACTACAGCTTGAATGTTGGTACCACTACTACTACTATGGTCAGAAAAAAAAACAAAAAAAAAGCAGCTTCTGCTACCATTAATCAGTAAAGACAATATAAAACAAGAGGAACGACGATGATATAATAGTGATGACGATGTGTGTGTGTGTGTGTGTGTGTGTGTGTGTGTGTGTGTGTGTGTGTGTATGTGTGTGTGTGTGTGTGTGTGTGTGTGTGTGTGTGTGTGTGAGTGTGTCTGTGTGTTGTGTGTGTGTGTGCGTGTGTGTGTGTGTGTGTGTGTGTGTGTGTGTGTGTGTGTGTGGTGTGTGTGTGTTGTTCTTCTTCAGTTTAAAGTCTTGCCACAAAAAGTGATTAAGACTGAATGTATTTTTAGTATAATTTAGGTATGTATGTCATTGAGTGTGTGTGATGATGAACTATAATGTTATACTAGCAATAAATTAAGTCCACCCCTACCCCATCCCCTTCTAGTCATTCCAGTTAGAAAAACTAAACTATAAAGAATATAACTGAGAAAGAAAAAAAATTAAAGATGAACTACTCAATAAACATTTACATACAGAATCTAGTGCAAAATAATCATTTAGTAAGCATGGTAAGAGTAATGGTGTCGATCCATCATTATAACAAGCAATGCCTGAACTTTTAAAAAGTTCTCTTGCTTTTGAAGAGTGAATCAGTAAGTGATTGACACTAATAGGTTCACCACATACACATTTACTATTAGTACAATACTTTGTTTTAAATGAATTCAAACGTATCCTATGGATTAGACTTTCGACCTCCCTGGACGAGAATATGACATGCTTGTATGACTTTTTCCCATTGCCTTTATCATTTTGTTTAATACAGTTATGATAATACTGATTGTCTGAGTTCTTCAGTAACTGTTTAACATTTAGGTGGTCCGACTGGCCTGTGGGTTATCGTATTTGTGTGTGTGTGTGTGTGTGTGTGTGTGTGTGTGTGTGTGTGTGTGTGTGTGTGTGTGTGTGTGTGTTTGTGTGTGTGTGTTTGCGTGTTTGTGTGTGTTGTGTGTGTGTGGGGGGGGGGGGGGGGGGGGGGGGGGTAAGAAATGCGTGGACAAGTCTGCAGTGGTAACCAGTTTGTGTGTATTTCATGTCCGGATGAGCAAAGAACGTAGGATGTGCCGACGCAGTATGTTATGCTTCATCAAGGGACAAAATGGGAAACATATCTACCTGAGTTATAGTGCCTCAGTCCTCAGATCAATGGCTTGTAGTGCATGGCGTTATTGTCAAAGGAAACATCCATGCATTAGAGGCTTTAAGAATGTGAGCGCACTGCTTATGTGTAGTCTTGTGTTATATGCAATCATGTTGGTATATGAGCATATTTTATGCCCTATTAAAGGCCTGACAGTACATAACTTCTATGTAGGTGGGAGTGAACTGCTTTTGTGTTAAAGCTTTGAAGATTGTAATGTATGATTACACACACACACACACACACACACACACACACACACACACACACACATACACACACAGGGCGCGGGGGGGGGGGGGGGGGGGGCACACACATACACACACACACACACACACACACACACACACACACACACACACACACACACACACACACACAGCGCGCGGGGGGGGGGGGGGGGGGGGGTGGCACGCACGCACACACACACACACACACACACACACACACACACACACACACACACACACACACACAACACACACACTGTGTACGCACATAGTAAGCTTGTATTGTGCTCGGGCAGGAACATGGAGCGGAAAACTGTTTTGATCACAGATAAGGTTGGGTTTTTTTTTTTACAAACTAATTGGTAAGTCTAAACGTTCAATAACAACGGTGCCTTTGCTATCTGTTCATAGTCACAGTGTTTCTCTCTCTCTCTCTCTCTTTCTCTCTCTCTCTCTCATTTTCTTTCTTTCTCTCTCTCTCTCTCTCTCTCTCTCTCTCTCTCTCTCTCTCTCTCTCTCAAATGATTTCTCTTTGCCTTTGGTATCGATATTTGGAGCGTCGTGCCTATGATAAACGGTGGGATCAATGCAATGAGATGACTGAATGGGACGAAAGGAAGGAGTGATGAGGGGTAGGAGAGAGAGGTGACGAAGAGTGCGCGTGAGGGCACATACAGAGAGGAGAGAGAGAGAGATAGAGAGAGAGAGAGAGAGAGATTCTTGATTTCTGATTCTTGATTGTGTCAACACAATGGGCTCCTGGCTGGCCTCAGTGTCAAAGTGCTGACTGCCTACCGGGCTTAAAAACATTTGACACGGTTTCTTCTTGTTGCCCCGGTTTGCACTCGGAGTGACGGCACAAAAACCTTTTCCTCGCAAGGGTAAGAGGGTTGTTGTATCTTTGACCCATCGACCACCTGCCCCCTTTGCTTCAGAACGTCAAGAATGATCTGAAGAAAAACAGGGGCTCGTTGTAATGATGACTGAGTCAGCCAGGAACGAGTTCAGTTTAAAGGCAGCGGCTGGATGAATCGGGTGTGCATGGCACCTGGACTTCAAGAAAAGCGCATTCCACTTCCGGCATTTTTCAGTCTTATTGTAAGAAATGCAGACGGGCATTGTATGCCAACTAGTAGCCTATGTCATCACTTGTTCAGTGTGGTGTTTTGACACTGAAAACCTTGTCAGATTAGCTTTAAGCGGCTTCACCAGCAGTTCAGCAGTGGTGATTTGAGGTCCAGGTAGGTGATGATCCATGCACTTTCGTCGAAATCTTGACGCACAGAGTTCTTCCATGACTCGCTGTTATGGCATGAAATAACCAAAACCGAATCACCCTCTTGCTCTTCTTTGATTGGAAAATATCCATTGAAGGTCTGGCTGCCCTGAGGAAAGACCTAAACAGAAAAGAAAGGTAGGTTCAAATTTCTTCTCACAGTCAAGCTGAACCAGGACAGTCTCCAGACCTTGTTCTACAATGTTAGCAGACACGCTGGAGGTGTGTACAACCCACCACCTGTTGCATTTTGTGCTGTCTTATGGCACTATTGTTAGATCAAATCTTCGAATATGGCGATGTGGGTAAACGTCACAAGGATCCCCCCAAATTTCTGTGGACGCAAAATGTAATGAAATCTATGGCAGACGCTTTGTCAGATGACAGACTTGCTAATCATTCACCCGAATGGTCGGTGTGAATGAGCACTGTATGCCTTCAACACCATTACCACTGCCAAAAGATCCCTTGCTTCACCATGTACAAAATGCTGTTTTGTGTGCATATTGCCAAGAGCTGAAACTAAAAGTCCGCACATTTTTAAACTTTCATGGCAACAAAACCGTGTCTTTTTTTCCCAAAGTTAATGAATTTTACATTGGAAAAAAAAAAAAGTATGACCACGTGAAATAGGAGAGGAAAGGTCAAAGGTTCCAGGTCTAGAAATGCTGCAAGCTATTTACATACTTGAAGGAGTCTTTGTAGTCAAAACTGACAACATTTTGCCAAATGAGAATGTGTTGGCAGGGGCTTATCAAAGATCGTGCTGTAATACTCTGAAGGAAAGTGCACCGTTGAACAAAATGTCATCATCAAATATTTCTGCGTATGGTTGAATTTAGCTTTGAAGGACAGCAGTGAGTTGTTTAACACAAGGTTACAAAGTCAAAACATGAAAGCTGTGAAACGTTGTTGTCAGTGAGCAGGCATGCCTTCAGAGTGCAACTTTTCAGGGTGGAGAAACCGCCAGACTTTTGTTGGGAATGAATCGCTCAGTGAAAACCCCTCCATAGTGAAACCCATTATCTTCATAGTACCTTGAGATGAAATCATGCGACATGCTAATGAGGCTAAAAGGGTTAGTATCGTCGTGGCCTATAATACTGCTGGGATCAGTAGAATGGGCGTTAAATTGAAGTCATGCAGTGCATTGTATTGTTCAGGTTTGAAAAACAGAAATCACAGTGCGGAAAACAGTGATAGTCAAGACTGTCAGTGATGTTTGATAAAAACACCAGCTCTGTTCAAATGGTACTCGAACGGCAATTAAAAGTGATGCCACCAAAGCAGCTTTTTTTTTACCATTCCAAAATGATCACACTGACAATTACAGGCTTTTGACTGCATTTTAAGCAAACGGTCTCCTGAAGCACTTAATAGCAACCAATGCAGTCTGTGCAGTCTAGTCAACAATCCAACTTTAATGCTAGTTTGATACGCAACAGTTCAATTACATTTATCTGGAGAAAAAAGCATCGTAACGGCTCACCCAACAAAAAGGTATTTGTCAGAACACTGTATCAAATAACTGACTTGTTACTTGCTTTGTGTTGCTATAACATGTTGAATAAGGCACTACTTTTAAACTTGTTTTGGACAGGCAAGGCATACTGAAAATGGAGTGTAAGATTTTGCAAATGAAAATTGATAAGATGATATACTTTACCAACATGTTCATCGTAATACATGTACGTTCAAACCTGCAGCATAAAGACATACAAATTTATCTATATATTATCTTTGCCAGAAAGCAAAATCACGTCCTCAGCCTCACAAAAACTCACTTGGTCTGATCTGGGCACCAGGTAGTATGCATCCTTCTTGTTGAAGTCTGGGTGCTGTTCAAGCCGTCTTCTTTTATGCTTCTCCTTGATAATGCTTTTGATTTCTTCAAAGAGAGTTCCTGCTCCAGTTGGGGCTGCTGTCATTGTGACACGCATCGTCGTTCACATCGACATCAGTGACAACCTTGGCGGGAGTTCCATCGCACAGTGGCACACAGCCGTGGCATTGGCAGCGGTTTCGTTCAAGGTGGCATTAGCGCGTCTACAGTCACGCTGTCGGCCATGTTGTCGATTTCGTGTGCGTGAGTGATGATTTGCTAAATGGTATCTCATGGTAGGACTTGTTCCTTTTCTATTTATTTTCATTATGGTGGACATGTTTGTGGTTTTCTTTTTAGTCAAGTCAAGTAAACTTTATTATCTCAATTTGAGAAATAATTTGTGGTCGCACCACATTCACAGCAAATAAAACAATAATTTTGTCACATTACCCATTTTCTCACATATGACATACATTCATATAAAGGAATTTGGATTTCAATTAAAACATCTCCTCGGTTCATAAATTCAATGGACAGGGGAAATAAAACTTGTTTAAATCTGACACTTCTGCATTTAACCGATCGATATCTTCGTCCTGACTGAAGAAGGTCATACTAATTTGCAAGAACGTGGGTCTGGTCACACGCAATCTTCTTCGCTTTACAAACAACACGGCACCTGTACAGCTCACTCAGACTTTTGTCTCTCACCAACGAGTTTTCCTCCCACGTTCACCACTTTCTCAAGCACATTTTCTACTCTTCACAGTCAACCCACCATACCCAACACATAAATGAGAAAGTTAAAACAGATTCCAAGAAGCATGAATAAAATGTCCGAAGAATGTCAGTATTCACATGAAATGATCACAGCTTGCGAAGACAATATAATCTGGTTTGACATTTTTTGTGGACATACTCAACATGGGATTTAAAATTCAGCTTATTATCTATAAAAGTTCCTAAATATTTGTATGATTCAACACGTTCTACTTCAGCACCTTTGATAAAAGCGGTGGATTCTTTCTAAAATCAATCAACATTTCTTTCGTTTTGTTACATTCAGATCAAGATAGTTATGATCGCACCAGTCAACAAATCTTTGAAACCTCCTTGAAGTAAACAGAATCAGAGTTGGAAAAGATCCACAAGTGCTGAGTCATCTGAATATTTAATGTACAAAGTTGAATCACTTCCTGAACAATCATTTGTGTACAGAGTAAAAAGCACTGGTGATAAAACAGTACCCTGGGGCGTGCCAGTTGAAATGACTTTGGAAGACGAAACAAACACTTTGATATCGAACAGACTGTGTCCTCTGTGTTAGAAAATCAATTATCCAAAGAATGAGCTTGTTACACACATTTATGTTGAATGAGTTTTCTTTGCCATCAGATGTGGTTGTATGGTGTTGAATGCTGATGAGAAATCAATAAAGAGAATGCGTACAAAGGAGGCAGGTTTTTCGAGGTGTGAAAAACGCATGATGGAGAAGTGTGAGTGTGGCATCATCTGTTGATCTGTTGTGTTGGTATGCGAACTGAAACGGGTCTTGGTACTGTGTAGTATCTTTTAAAAACAGAACAGAGGACAATTCTTTCAAGACATTTCATTGCAACGGATGTGAGGGCAAACTGGTCGGTAATCATTTAAACAGCTTGGGTTGCGTTTTTTGGGAACAGGACATACAGTGGCATTTTTCCATAAAACAGGAATTATACATTCTCTAAGTGACCAGGTAAACAAACGACTGTAAACATAGGAGCTGAGAAGCACACACCTTCAACAATTTTCCACAGATATTATCAGGGCCCCATGCCTTTCTCACATTTAAACGTTTGAAAAAAGACTGAACATCATTTTCCTCAATCACAACAGAATCACTTCCATCAACATCGTTTTTAACATTGCTTTGG
>JADBJO010006684.1:72500-97500 GCA_016801955.1 Conus betulinus | reverse complement strand
TTGTTTTAAAAACATACCTGTGTGTGTGTGTGTGTGTGTGTGTGTGTGTGTGTGTGTGTGTGTGTGTGTGTGTGTGTGTGTGTGTGTGTGTGTGGTGTGTGTTGTGTGTGTGTGTTGGGGGGGGGGGGGGGGGCGTATGTGTGTGTGTGCCTATATGTGTGTGTGTCTGTGTTTGTGTGTGTGTGTGTGTGC
Source organism: Conus betulinus (assembly GCA_016801955.1). NCBI lineage: Eukaryota > Metazoa > Mollusca > Gastropoda > Neogastropoda > Conidae > Conus > Conus betulinus. Next base: position 97,308 of record JADBJO010006684.1, on the reverse strand, counting down.
GTGCGTGCGTGCGTGCGTGCGTGCGTGCGTGTGTGTGTGTGTGTGTGTGTGTGTGGTGGTGGTGTGTGTGTGTGTGTGTGTGTGTGTGTGTGTGTGTGTGTGTTCTTTTTGCTAATGTTCAGTATGAAAAAATCTTGAGCCAGTCTTGAATAAACGTTTTTTTTTATTATTATTATTTTATGTTCTTACATGCATGTGTGGGCTCGGAGTACATAGACAAATTTGGAACTCCCTTTGTTTCAGGAAAGGTTCGTTGTCTGTTCGTTTTACCTCCTGTCTACATATGTGTTTGGTAAATGGACACTGAAAGCAGACTTTGTCTGGGGCCATGCATGTAATCGTTTCATCACGGTAGCAGAAGGCACCATCCTCTTTTCCTTTTATTGACAGTTTGTGTCTATTCATCTCAGTTTAGACATCATTAATCATGATATGACCCCTGTGGTTGGCTTGGCTGTCAACAACATTATGTTCTTTCCTATCAACTATACCGTAGTCATCTGTGTTTGTTTTTCCAAGGCTATGTATTCGGCGTGAGAGTCAAAGCAAGAGGGTATGTTACAACTTTGCCTATTTCAAATACGTACACTTATTTAAATGCGTGACATTCAAAATTTTAAAAAAGTCTTGATTTTACCCTATTCTAAAATAAATATTGTTGTTCAGGTGTTTGCTTTAGACCTCTGGTTTGTGTCTTCTTTAATGATAAAACACTCTCGTATCAACCTACATCTCCCCCTTTTTCATCGTTCGTTTCATTTTTGTTAATTCGAATTTGATTCTCTAATGTCTTGCGAAATGAAAATTTTGCAAAATATGCACAGTGTTCTTTCATCATAAGTATTGAAGGACATTTCTGCTTTTCTTAAACTTACCAAGGCCCTGGCAATTGAGAGACCTTTTGTGCTTCTTACTATGACTTTTGTCTTTCTCCCCATTGCAATGTAAGAATGTGCATGTCCAATATGCGTGCGTGTCTTTCGTTTGTTAGACAACTGTTACTGGTGCGGTCAGATAAGAAAACAGTCTGATTAGGAGTGCTTGACATTCTCTGAACACAAGATGACGCCTCACCTTATTGTTGCCATGCTAAACGCTTCTCTTCAAAGCATGAACGACGACATGACAACCCAGGACAGTCAACCGAAAATAGACAGTCACAATGTGTCGTTTCTGGACGGATGCATTGAAATGCAATCGAAAGAAATAGAGTTTTTGCCGTGGAACAATTCTGAAAATATCGTTAACGAAAAAGTAGAAAGATACACACGGAGAGTCAGAGTCGGTATGCTGCAAATTCTGTTTCTCATGGGCGGGCCTGGTAACGTCATCAACATGGCCGTGTTCTCTAAACAAGTCTCAGGGATCGAGTGAATCTGCTCCTGTTCTCACTGTCCTTGGCTGATGCCGTGTATCTGTTCACCGCCTTCGCGCTCTACACTGAAGAAACTCTATGTGACACTGAGCGAGGAAAATAAGTCTGGTCCTGTTCTCATGTTCGCGATGAACAATCGCCTGGTTGGTCTGCTGGCCATGTGTTTTGTGTCTTTCACTCTGTCCGCCGTCATCGCCTGTGAGAGGTGTTACTGTGTCCTCAGACCTCTCAAGTACCAGACTCTGATGCGCACCAAAACAATGGCCTTCATCATTATTGATGTATATGTCGTTGTCATTGCTCTCTTCTCGTTGTCGACATTCAGATACTACTTTGTGTGTGCGTATGACCAAAAAACTGCTGCATTTTCCAATGCGTTGATTTATAGTGAATTTTATTTACGCCACCATGATATAATTGACTATGTGGATATCATATTCTTCGGATCAGGGCTGCCCGCTGTGGTGGTGATTCTGGTAATAACAGCAACCGTGGTCACTGCATCCAGACTTCGACAGGGCTGTGGCATGGCGCACAGCAAAGTCTACATCATTGTCTCCAAAGGAGGTGGCATTGACTAAAATGCTGATCGGTACTTCTATACTGCTCATCATCTGTGTTTCTCCTGCTGTTATTTTTCGCATTGCTCGTCTGTTCCTGCCGGAAATGAACACTGGGACGACGCAAGCAGAACTTTTATCTGACCTGTCTGTGGATTTCTCATATATCATTTACATTAATTCCAGTTTGAATATCTTTGTGTATTACATGATGAGTTCTCGATACAGAAAAACGTTCCGGGCTATATTTCACAGCAAACAGGCAGAACGATGAAGCAAAAATGACATGAAACAGACTGTTAGCTCCTGCCATTTATGCCTTTTTTTTCAGAAGCAGCCGCACAGAACGCTGCAAAACTGGAACAAGCAAGGCACTGTCATATCACTGTCTACACACAGTTAAACCGCAGGTGCTTCTTTGACATCGTGGTAATTCTAGGTGGTGAACCTGGAGAACACGGCGCGTCAATAGTTAATTAACATGCATAGAGGATGTGTGTATGTGTGTGTGTGTGTGTGTGTGTGTGTGTGTGTGTGTGTGTGGTGTGTGTGTGTGTGTGTGTGTGTGTGTGTGTGTGTGTGTGTGTGTGTGTGTGTGTGTGTGTGTGTGTGTGTGTGTGTGTGTGTGTGTAGAGAGAGAGAGAGAGAGAGAGAGAGGAGAGAGAGAGAGAGAGAGAGTTTCCTCGATTCACTTAACAATGACATGAAGACCGTAGAATACTCGCCAGCCACGAGACAGGGAGGAAAAGAAATTGACAAACGACAGTGAGATTACAGATTGAATGTCAATACTTCCAGACTGGTATGCACACACCGCAGGTTTCTAAGGTTCATGTCTTCTCAGATAGAAAGACTTCACGGCTACATATTCTGACGGCATCGCAGATGTCCCTCAAGTCGTTTCATGCCAGACAAAAAAAAAAACACCCACATTGCAGCCTTTTTCAAGCGCCAGAAACTAAAATAGATCTTCCTGGTATCATCACCACCCTGATCAATCACCATTTGCCCCCTTCTTTATCTGTGTGTGTGTGTGTGTGTGTGTGTGTGTGTGTGTGTGTGTGTGTGTGTGTGTGTGTGTGTGTGTGTGTGTGTGTGTGTGTGTGTGTGCGTGCGTGTGTGTGTGTGTGTGTGTGTGTGTGTGTGTGTGTGTGTGTGTGTGTGTGTGTGTGTGTGTGTGACAGTGTGTTTGAATGGAGTGGAGGCAGGTGAGGCAGTGTACGTGTGTAAGTATACGTGTATGCCTGGGCTCCTTCAGCGAAAAAATGCTTTCCTACCCCCCGCCCCCCCCTCTCTCTCTCTCTCTCTCTCTCTCTCTCTCTCTCTCTCTCTCTCTCTCTCTCTCTCTCTCTCTCTCACACACAAAACATTAGTTCTAGCTACAATTACCAAAAGCTTGTCAAGTCTTTATTGTCGATTGAAATCTCCTGGCTTCAATTCCATCTGATCACTGAAGCACACCATACCTCCTGTCTGCCATGGTGACAGTAACAACACCTTAGCATCGTCCACAAATGATGTTCTGGATAACTGTCGTATTCCCAGGACTGTGGAAGACATACCATACTGTAACTAGGCTGACCATCAACTTCATTCAGAGGATGTTTCCCATTGCATGCAGCGAGGCTCCTTGGGCTATGTCTGAAACTCCAGCCACAAATCAACAGCGTTGTTCTTCCTGTATGCAAGTTAGCTGGAGTTTAGTTTTAAGTCCCACACCATTGCTGATGCACTGAGGTTGAAAAAGAAATGGAACCAGCCACCGCACCGCGGCGAAGTGGTTAGCGTTCCAGACTCCCAGCTAAGAGGTCGTGGGTTCAATTCCCATCAAAACCGTTTATTTGTTGGAATTGTCTGACCTGACCGGCTCGTACCCTGAGCTGAGTTTGCTTTGGGGAAAGTCAGAAAGACAGAGAGACTGGGACCACACTGTAGAGTTTCATCCGCTGAATGAATGCGTCTCTGAGAGTGTTACTCATATATCCTGACAAACAGTGCGGGTGTCTGTATGTCTCGGGCATGGTTGATGACGTGATAAAATATGAAAATAAACGCAGGGTATAGCCTTGTCATGCAGTCTCAGACCAGACTGGGATTTCCGTAGCCTCATCTTCACCGTTCTTATTCTCATTGATCAGTATGAAGATAACTTTCAAATTCTGTGGCCCTTCCTGCCCTGCTGTTATGGTGACATCAGTTTTGATTGCCTCTCCTCTCCGCGTTGATGATGTTAGGTTGGTTCTGTCGGGATGCCCGCTGACGGCCAGTTGATGGATCCCCGCTGACGGCCAGATGATGGATCCCCGCTGACGGCCAGTTGATGGATCCCCGCTGACGGCCAGTTGATGGATCCCCGCTGACGGCCAGTTGATGGATCCCCGCTGACGGCCAGTTGATGGATCCTCGCTGACGGCCAATTGATGGATCCCCGCTGACGGCCAGTTGATGGATCCCCGCTGACGGCCAGTTGATGGATCCCCGCTGACGGTCAGTTGATGATCCCCGCTGACGGCCAGTTGATGGATCCCCGCTGACGGCCAATTGATGGATCCCCGCTGACGGCCAGTTGATGGGGACTGTCGTTGGACGGACGTGATACAGCCTACGGGGTGGGCGTTCATTCAAGCGGCTCCGCGTCTAAGCGGTTATTGTCATCAGGAAGGGACGTAGTAGGTGATGTCCTACATATGTTGAATCATGACAGGTACCACCGAACACCACAGAAGTGACTCAGTCGCAGTGCAGCGTCTCCTCCAGTGGGTTGCCTCATAACGACTTGGCATTGCCTGTTCCCTGTGGATTGCCGGTGCCGGGGCTATGGCGGCACGGGTTGAACAGTGGCTGTGGACGTGAGGTCGGAATGAGCAGAGTGGGTGCAATGCCACTGAGGTCGCACAGAAGATGGGGCAGCACAAACAGATGGGGCATTCAGCAACCCTCCTGATACTGTTTTTTTTAAAGAAAACTTGGCATAATGATGGTTGAGTAGACGTAGCGAGCCTCCATGTGTTCCAGAATGATCTCCATCATGCCAAACGAGTGGTGGCACTGCTATGCTCTTTCTGTGCTGACTGTTGTGTCCAAGAGATCTCCACACGGTGCAGAGAGACAGAGCAGGCCACCAAACTACCCTCCTATCGTTCCCATTTCTGTGGCCCAAGTCTTGGTCGATCCCGCTGCACAGTGGCTGTCACCCCCTGCTACGCACTGCCTGAGCACTTGTCCTGGCTACATGAGCTGCTCATTGCAGGATGGGACAGGGACTGCTGCCATGTCTTTATTTGGACTGGTTACACTTCTTTCATTAAAAGAGATACAATGGTTTGTGAAACCGAGTCTTAATTGTTGGAAAAGAGAGGGGGGGGGGGGGAGGCGGGGGCGGACACACACACACACACACACACACACACACACACACACCCACACACACACACACACAAAGACAGACAGAGGGCAGACAGGCAGACAGACAGATAGGCAGACAGAGAGAGAGAGAGAGGAGAGAGAGAGAGAGAGAGAGAGAGAGAGAGACAGGGACAGAGAGAGAAAAAAAGTGTGTGTGTGTGTGTGTGTGTGTGTGTGTGTGTGTGTGTGTGTGTGTGTGTGTGTGTGTGTGTTGTCTATGTGTGTAATTCATACTGCAAGAATGCGATGTATGTTTGATTCTATATGATTACAGAAATCCGTAAAGTCTCGTGATAGAAAGCTGCAATTTAACTGCTATTATAGCATCATTAGGATGCATTATATGGAGAAAAAAATATTTGATGTGAGTACTTGATGAACGATCATAGGTGGCAAATGTTGACAGCCTCAATGATCACCCCATGAGACTTAGTACTTGCAGGTCATGAAATACACTTGGGAAATCATGATGAGTTTGAAATGCACTAACTTTAAGTTTCATCCCCATATCTATTATTTGCCTCCTAGCTCTGCCAGGCACAGCAGCCATCTTTCAGAGACGGTGCATATGTCAGACCAGCAGTGACGCTCATACAGCTAGACATTATCAAATAAACGTGTCTTACAATCAGTCTTTTCCAAAAAAAAAACATAGCCAGTTCTGTGAGCACCACTGCCTTTCGGTCCTGCTTCCAGAGAGTTTTTTTTTCGACTGTGCGTGCCTTGCACTTTTCATCTCATTTTTGCTCAGTGTAAAACGTTAAACCCTGCTCCACGAGACTTCATGCTCTGCTTGCTCTGAGTACAGCCTCACTGGCTGAAGTCAGTAGCTGCCGCAGCCCCGGCACGGCAATCCACAGGGAGCAGTCAATGTCAAATCGTCAAGAGGCAACCCACGGAGGAGACACTGCACTGCTGCATAGTCACTTCGGTGGTGTTCAGTGGCGCCTGTTCTGATCTAACATACGCAGGACACCACCTACTAAGCCCCCTACTGACGACAATAATTGCTTAGTCGCGGAGCCGGCGTGAGTGAGCTCTCCCTCCGAAGGGCGCCACCACGTCCGTCCACGACAGCTCCCATGGACTCGCCGATACCGGTGACCCCCCGACGGAACCCAAACCAAGGCCACAGACGTGGAGAGGACATCGAAATTGAGGTCACCATGAGAGCAGGGCATGAAGGGCCACAGAATTTGAGACTTTTTTTTTAATGCTGATCGATGAGAATGAGGATGATTAAGATGATGCTACGGATTTCCATTTCGGTCTGAGACTACATGACAGGGCTGTACTCTACGCTTCCTTTCATAATATATCCCGGCGTCAACCAGGCCCGAGAGATACAGGCACCTGCAGTGTTGGTCAGGAAATTTGAGCAACACTCTCAGAAACGCATCCATTAAGTGGATGAAACTCGACTGTGTGGTCCCAGTCTTTCCCAACTGAGTCCGCAGCAAACTCAACTCCGGGTAGGGAGCTCCTCATCCCTCTCAAAAAGAAAAAACGAAAAAAAAAAAAACGGAAAAAGAAAGAAAAAAAAAAAAAGAAAAAAAAAAGAAAGTAGGAAAGAAAAACCTTCTGAGATGATGCCCTTGTAATGAACCTCCATTGGATTTTTTTCTCAATGAGCGTCTCTACGTGCGGACAAGTCCATATGTGCTCGACCACAACTGCCACGCAGATGGCTCACCAACATCATAATCCGTTGCTCTTGTCACGCCTGGGCGCAGAAACATTTTAATTTTCGTGTATTGTGTGTATGTTTCCGTAGCAAAGGTGCGCGCGCTCATGTGCGTGTGGGTGTGGGTATGGTGTGTGCGTGCGTGCGTGCGTGCGTGCGTGCGTGTGTGTGTGTGTGGGTGGGTGGGTGGGTGGGTGTGAGGAGGGAGAGCGATATCTAACACTGCACCCCGACACCACAAAAACGGCAGCTCGTTTACATGGGCAGGGAGGTCACTTGGCGTTGGAGGCCCCAACAATAGAACTCACATCTGCATCGGAGTCGACACTCAAATAGAATGAGCTATCTGCCCCCTGAAAACCTCGTTCAGTTGATATTTGACATGAGTCTCTCTCTCTCTCTCTCTCTCTCTCTCTCTCTCTTCTCTCTCTCTCTCTCTCTCTGTGTCTCTGTCTCTGTCTCTCTCTCTCTCTCTCTCTCTCTCTCTCTCTCTCTCTCAAGCAATCAGTTAATTCCTTTAAAAGCCAGGCATGAATTAATGGGGGTTGAAGTTAATATTACGAATAGCAAATCAATTTCAGTGGCTTTTTATAAAGAACCCAAATCATTTCCCCAAACCCAGTTCTATTACATCTTATACATTCACCTCTCTTGTATAGGCATACACATCCACAGACACACACAGAGACACAGACAGAAACACACACACACACACACACACACACCACACACACACACACACACACACACACACACAACACACACACACACTGACAATGTCAACAAACTGGTACTGAAGGAAAGTAGACGGGACCAGAGGAGAGAGCTGGGAGAGATGCAGTGAGGCCTATGTTAGCATGCGGGATAAGGGGGTGCCCAACTTGTTGTTAGTCAAAGTTGAGGTAGGAGAATTTGATGAGGGGGAAGATCTCTGAGGTATGCGATGGAACAGATTCAATATCATTCATACTGACATTCACAGGGCTGTCACACTCACCACCGGTCACGGGGGAAGACAGTCACACATATTCTGGTACCAATCCATGGGAATCCTGCTGTCGCTCTTGCCCTGGTGTTGCACTGTCACTAATGTCAGTCTCATCCAGGTTGAAGAGTCTGACAGGCTGAGTAATTGGTCTAGAAGCAGACACACTCACCAACGCTGATTCACTGTCACAGGGGAGGTCCTGACGGTCCTGTCGTCTGCACTAGCGGGGTTCTATGTTGTAGAATTAAGCAGAATTATGCACTTCGTGCAGCAAGCGAAATATTTTGGTATATTCTAGTTGCAAAGTGAGACGACTGCAGGCGGAAATCTAAACAAATCTAAATAAATGTCATCGAACCCGCCCAGAGAAACGTGGACAAAACGAGTCATAAGACAAAACACAACGCGTTTCGACCTCTTAGGTCTTCTCAGGTGAAACAAAACGAATAAAATAACGCAAATGCACTTAGCTTTATATCATTAGAAAATAATTTTAGCTTACAGTAATGTTGCTTGATAATATTCACTGCGGGCACTCTCGCGCTAGAAAGCCACTTCAACGCCTTCTTCCTTGCGCTCAACTCTGAAGCGATCTGAAGCGATCACAGCTAAGTGCACTTTCGTTTATTTTATCCGTTTTTGTTTCACCTGAAGAAGACCTAAGAGGTCGAAAACGCGTTGTGTTTTGTCTTGTGACTCGTTTGTCCACGTTTCTCTGGGCGGTTCGCTGACATTTTATTTAAGATTTATTTTGGTATGTTGTCTTTACAATGTTATAATTGATTTAAGATTTGAAGCCACTTCAAAATCGTTTTTTTATTTTGAGAAATAAATAAAAAAAAGATGAGCCAAAATGCAGACGATTTTCTAGCGCGAGCTCCCCGCAGTGAATATTATCAAGCAAAATAATGTAAGCTAAAATTATTTTTCTAATGATGACACGTTGGACAATGATATATGTGTATGAAAATACATATGTTGATCAAAAAAAAAAAATTGCTGGCCTTATTTTGTTTCTTTAATTTTTCATGTCTTTGTAGACCCGCAGCGGGAAAGTCAAAATGGCCGCTTCCGATCGCGTGTGTCCGTAATTTGCCAGTGAAAACTTCGTCTTTAGAGGTGAAATTATGGAATTACAGCTCTTCAGATAGTCTTGAAATGTTATTCTGTCACTTTATTTGTTTTCTGATGCGAACTAATTCCATACTTTACCTTACTCTTTAAATAAGTTGCCTATTGTGTGTGTGTTACAGGTACGTATGCGTACCGCGCGCACACGTGTGTGTGTGTGTGTTGTGTGTGTGTGTGTGTGTGTGTGTGTGTGGTGTGTGTGTTTGTGTGTGTGTGTGTGTGTGTGGTGTGTGTGTGTGTGGTGTGTGTGTTTGTGTGTGTGTGTGTGTGTGTGTGTGTGTGGTGTGTGTGTGTGTGTGTGTGTAATGGGAAAAAGAAAATTCAGTGTCCAATCCCATTTCACCTCGAGGAAAAAGAGAGGAGCAGATAGAGGGAAAAGGCAAACGGAGGCAGAGATAGAGAAAAAGAGAGAGTGGTAGATGAGTCTTATGTTGGGAAGGGGGGCAGTTGAGAGTGTGTAAAAGAAAGTGAGAGCGTGGTAGATGAGTTATTCTTGGAAGGGGGACACTTGAGGGGGTGTATGAGGGGAAAAGTTATAATATCTATATATATATATATATATATATATATAATATATATAATATATATTATATAATATATTACAGAGCAGCTTGGTGTTGCAAAGACTGCAAGAAATATTCAATCATAAAACAAAACTTGCTCTTATGTCTTAGAGTGAAGAAATAGGGGGAAGATAAGCATTCATATCTGCAGTGGTTGGTTGTTTTTTTGAAAACTCAACAAACATAACTATGGTATTGCACACCAGCCTTATTCTGGGATAGCATTCTTCTTAAAACCGAAAAGCAGAGGAGTAAGTTACCACTTTCCGCGGTCACCGAGGAGAGAACAATCAGGTTTCGAAATACCGGTATCTGATCAGGAGTTATATATTAGTGAGTTTCCCTTCCCATTGGAGAATCATTTTATGTCTCCTCCTTGGAAACAATAAGCTTGCTGAAGACTCATTTGAGAAGCATTTATTATTCCCTACTCACCCTCTAAAGCACATACTGTTAGTTAGGTAGATTAACTGTCACTGCAGATATGAATGCTTATCTTCCCCCTATTCTTCACTCTAAGACATAAGTGCAAGTTTTGTTTATAATTGAATATTTCTTGCAGTCTTTGCAACACCAAACTGCTCTGTAAGTTGCTGGAATGGGTGCTCGGTTACTTATGCTTGGAATTTATTGGTCAATTATGATTCAGTCCCTTGTGGATTCATTCCAACAACTGGCCCTCAGCACTTGTGTCTTAAGGGGTTATCTTTTTATATTTTCTACTTTTCACTAGAAAATGTAGCTTGTTTTGCTCTTTCATGATTTTTCTTTTGCTTCTTAGTGGCACCTTTGGTTGTTTTTTTTTTTGAAAACTCAACAAAACATACTATGGTATTGCACACCAGCCTTATTCTGGGATAGCATTTTTCTTAAAACCGAAAAGGCAGAGGAGTTATCTCATCATTTCTTGGTTTTGTTCTATTTTCAACGTGCTACTTCACTATTACTCTAGTCTTCACTGACCTGTGATCAAGACTTGTCGGGTAGGCCACCCCCTCTTATGTCTTATGAGATGCAGTAATTTCTTCATGGCCAAAGTCGTCGGACTATTGAAAAGCAGAGGAGTTAAGTTACCACTTTCCGCAGTCACTGAGGAGAAACAATCAGGTTTCGAAATACCGGTATCTGACCAGGAGTTATATGCTAGTGAGTTCCTCCCCATGGAGAATGTCTCCTCCTTGGAGACTATAAGTTGCTGAAGACTCATTTGAGAAGCATTTATTATTCCCTACTCGCCAACTAAAGCACATACTGTTAGTTAGGTAGATTAACTGTCACTGCAGATATGAATGTTTATCTTCCCCATATTTCTTTACTCTAAGACATAAGAGCAAGTTTTGTTTTATAATTGAATATATATATATATATATGTGTGTGTGCATACCTGGATGGTGGAGATGGTGTTTTGGGGTATATATATTATGCTCTACATGTGATGTTATAGATATGCTATATATATGTATATGGGTGTGGCATAAGAATAAGGTGGGGTGGGGAAATTGGGGGATGGGGTATAGAGAGGAAGGGATGGAGGAGAAGCTGTGGGAAAGAAAAAGAGTTGGTATGATTCAAACTAGTCCATCTATCATCAATCATTTTCCTTTTTCCACCCCCAACCAGCATTATCACACCAATGCCACCACATTATCTCACTTATGACAATGATCATCATCCTGTAGTACTGTATATCTCACTTAAGGTAATGATCATCATCCATCAGTCATTGATCATTTCCTCTATTCCCCCAACTGGCATTGACATACCAAGGCCAGTACACTGTTCAACTATTTGTATATGACCATCATCCCACACTACTGTGAATCAGACTCACACCATGACAATGATCATCATCCATCAATCATTGTTTACCACCTTCATTCCCCCATCAGGCATTATTACACCAATGCCACAAACATTATCCAACTTGTATAACAATGATCATCATCTTACAGTACTGTTGATCTCAAATGATCCATGATCATCACCCATCAGTCATTGGCATCCCCCTCCCTCATCCACCCTCTTCCTGAACTGACAGTATTATACTAGTGCCACCACTTTATTTCACTTATCACAATAACCATCATCCTACAGTATCTCACTTATGACAATGATCATCACCCACAGTCATTGATATCGTCCTTTATTCCCCAACTGGCACTATTGTACCAATGCTACATTACTCCACCTACATGGCAATGACCCTCGCCCCATAGTACTGCTGATCCCAAATGTTCACCATCCATCAGTCACTGGAAATACTGTCATCCCATGATCACCTTCATACTGCAATGTATATGGCAATGAGGAAGCTGACCATTTGGCAAAGGAAGGAGAACAGCAGCCCCAACAGAACAGGAAGTCTCCTTTGAAAAACTCAAAAGTATTATCAAGGAGAACCAAAATCAAAAAAGGGCTTGAGCAGCACCCTACTTCAACAAGAGGGATGGACACTACTGGATGCCCAGATCAGACCTTCGTGAGACTGAGGACAGGGCACTCCAGACTGAGACATCACATGTCCACTATATTTCACAATGGCAAGTCTTCAAATCATCCATGCAGTACAGCCCAATGACCTAGCCTGCCAACACATTGATGAAGGGAGAGCCCTATTGACCATTGGAGGGCCTTCGCCATACAGCAGCCTTCGTCAATACCTCCAGGGTTCCTACCAAGTGAACAAGGAAGAAGACCATCCTACATTACTGCTGATCTCTAATGATCATCACCCATCAGTCATTGACAACCACCCCTCAACCAGCATCATTATACTACTGCCACCACATCATTTCACCTTTGACAATGATCAGCATCCCACAGTGTCTTTAATCACAGTTATGATTCCAGTAACAACAATGATTATCATCATGTAGTACTGTTTTTATCAAACGACCATCACCCATCAAGGTTCCCATTTTTTGTTATTTTAGTAGCAAGAATGATCATCATCCTGTAGCACTGTTGTTATCAAATGGTCATCATCCAATAAGATTTATTATCATTATTATATATTTATTCAAAACCCCCTTGTGTGTGTGTGTGTGTGTGTGTGTGTGTGTGTGTGTGTGTGATTGTTTGTATATATGTGTGTGTGTGTGTGTGTGTGTGTGTGTGTGTGTGTGTGTGTGTGTGTGTGTGTGTGTGTGTGTGCGCGCGCGCGCGCTTGTGTGTGTTTGTGTGATAGTGTTGATTTCACCTATGACAATGGTCACTTTTCATCAGTCATTGACATTTCCAATTTCTGCTCAATTGGCATTATAATACCAATGCTATCATGTTATTTCACTCATGACAATGATCAACGTTCTATAGAATTGTTTATCCCTCTTATGACAATGATCATCATCATCATTTAAAATATATATATATATATATATATATGTGTGTGTGTGTGTGTGTGTGTGTGTGTGGAAAGTGGTAATTTGACTCCTCTGCCTTTTCTGTTTAAGAAGAATGCTATCCCAGAAAAAAGGCTGGTGTGCAATACCGTAGTTTGTTTGTTGAGTTTTCAAAAATCCAACCAAAGGTGCCACCTAAGAAGCAAAAGAAAATCATGAAAAAGTAAAACAAGATACATTTTCTTGTGAAAAGTAGAAAATATAAACTTCTCATTTTGAGAAGCATTTAATATTCCCCGTTCACCCACTCAAAGCACATACTGTTAGTTAGGCAGAATCATCTACCACTGCAGATATGTATGCTTATCTCCCCCTATTTCTTCAATCTAAGACATAAGAACAAGCTTTGTTTATAATTCAATATTCCTTCCAGTCATTGCAACACCAAGCTGCTCTGTAAGTTGCTGGTATGGTGCTCGGTACTTATCCTTGGAATTTATTACTTTATCGTAATTTCGTCCCTTGTGGATTCATTCCAAGAAACTGGCCCTCAGCACTTGTGTCTTAAAAGGATACCTTGTTATATTTTCTACTTTTCACAAGAAAATGTAGCTGGTTTTACTTTTCATGATTTTCTTTTGCTTCTAGGTGGCACCTTTGGTTGGATTTTTGAAAAACTCAACAAACAAACTACGGTATTGCACACCAGCCTTTTTCTGGGCTAGCATTCTTCTTAAACAGAAAAGGCAGAGGAGTCAAATTACCACTTTCCACAGTCACTGAAGAGAAACAATCAGGTTTCGAAATACCGGTAACTGACCATGAGACATATGTTAGTGAGTTTCCTCCCTGTTTCGAAATACCGGTAACTGACCAGGAGACATATGTTAGTGAGTTTCCTCCCTATTGGAGATTGTCTCCCACTTGGAGACTATAAGCTTGCTGAAGATTCATTTTGAGAAGCATTTAATATTCCCCATTCACCCACTCAAGCACATACTGTTAGAATCATCTACCACTGCAGATATGTATGCTTATCTCCCCCTATTTCTTCAATCTAAGACATAAGAGCAAGCTTTGTTTATAATTCAATATATATATATATATATATATATATATAGAGAGAGAGAGAGAGAGAGAGAGAGAGAGAGAGATGAGAGAGATATGGAGCGCCAGTGGTGTGATTGCTTATTGTTTTCGAATGTGTAGATTCCTGATGAAGGCTGAAAAGCCGAAAATTTGACAATGGAATAAAGTGGAAGAAACAGGCACGGGCATGTGGATTTCTTTACTTGTTGTATATATATGTATATATATATATATATATATATATATATATATATATATATAAGAGAGAGAGAGAGAGAGAGTGTAAGAATGGGTGTGTAGGTGTGTGAAAACTCACCACAATTAGTCTCTTTTGACCATAATTCACCCATAATACCCTCCCTCTCTCCCCCCCCCCCCCCCTTTTTTTTTTTTTTTTTTTTTCCCCAACAAACGTTTGCATGAATTTCTCACCCCCACCCCATGCACAAGCTTGTGTGGGAGAAGAGATATGAATTCTTTCTCTCTCTCTCTTCCCCGTTACCCTCTTCCATCCCCCTCCATATTCCCCCCCCCCCTCCCCCTTTTTTTCCCCCTCCTAACGATATCTTACCACCCACTGATAATTTCCATTCTCTTCCAATCATTACTGTCATTACCCACACCCTCACATTTGACTACCACACACATAAGTACTATCATCACCATCCATTAAGATTGTTCATTTATTTATTTATATCTTTTATATTCTTTATTTTGCTTATTTTATTTCATTTCATTCATTTATTCATCTATTTATTTTTATTACTTTTATTTATTTTATTTTGTTTTACTTATTTGGTGTTATGGGTGAAAATGAATGACTGTACAGCATACGACTCCCATTTTGGCTGGCGGCCATCTTGGCAATTGCTCAAATACACAAATTTTCCCTTTTTTTTTTAAACAGACCTGTATCTGATTATGTTCAAGGCATGAAAATTGTCCTTCTCAGCCAAATTTTGGTTTTGTAGCATTTAATGAACAATTATGCAAAATATATTCCAATTTTTGTGTCGGCCATTTTGAAAAATGCCCCCCAAAACACGTTTATACAAATTTTTCATGGTGGCTCTAAATCAGGTTTTGTTCAGGACATAAAACTGGCCATCTCTGCCAAATTTGGTGCTTGTTGCATGAAGTGCATGATTTTTCGACATAGAACCCCCGCGCTACAGGGGTCCCTCTGACTGCTCCCTCAGCCGATGTTGACTGTCCTGGGGCTGAGACCGGCGGGTGTGGGGCCGGGACGGGGGGGTCTCTGACGGCTCCCTCTCTGATGTTGACAGTCCTGGGGCTGAGACCGGCGGGTTGTGGGGCCGGGACGGGGGGGTTCTCTGGACGGCTCCCTCTCTGATGTTGACAGTCCTGGGGCTGAGACCGGCGGGTTGTGGGGCCGGGACGGGGGGGTTCTCTGACGGCTCCCTCTCTGATGTTGACAGTCCTGGGGCTGAGACCGGCGGGTTGTGGGGCCGGGACGGGGGGGGGGGGGGGGGGGGGTCCTGACTGCTCCCTCAGCCGATGTTGACAGTCCTGGAGCTGAGACCGGCGGGTTGTGGGGCCGGGACCGGGGGGGGGGGGGGGGGGGGGATCCTGTGACTGCTCCCTCTGCTGATGTTGACAGTCCTGGGGGCTGAGACCAGCAGGTTGTGGGGCCGGACGGGGGGGTCCTCTGACTGCTCCCTCTACTGATGTCCACAGTCCTGCTTTCTCGCCCTCCTGGGCCACCGGTTCCACGTCCTCTGGCCGCTTGATGTCGATCGGGAATAATGGCTGTGGTCACTGGTGGAAATGGGCGATTCCAAAAGAGTCCTGTCAATTCTCTGGATATTTCCGTCTTCAGTGCTGAGGATTCGAAGATCTAAAAGTTTACTAAAGAGTTTCCCCTGAAAAGGCCAGGCGGATATAACTGCCATATGTTGTTTTATTTCAAACAGTCTTAATTCAGTCAGAGCTTCACTGATAAACACTTGAATTTTCTTGTTTTATTTTTTTCGCAACTTAAAGATCTCTGTTTTTGTTTTTCTGTTCGTGAGGCGAACGGTTGTGTCCATGTGAATATTTTCTAACACGGCGTGCCACACTGATACACATCGGTTGAAAAGTTGAGAGGCCCAACCTTGTCTGGATAAATTCGGTGACCTTTCTGTTTCTTTCTGCTGTCTTTTTAAACTGAATACCCTGATAAATTAATGATTTTGAATTTGTCTTTTAGCGTGTATTGCTCAAGTGAGTTCCTGAGCTCCCTTCCGTATCTCAATTTCTTTTGAAGACGACTGAGATTGTCAGACAAGTCACCGCATTTATTCTCAAGACTTTGCACCTTTCTTCGTAAAAATTCATTTTCTTCTTCAATTCGAATGTTTCTGACAAAATTCTTTCATGTTGTTGGCTGACTCTATCCCCCTGTTTTCTTCCCTCCTCTGTGCTTCTCTCCAACCTGTTGCTAGCTAGTGCCGCTAGCAGTACACTTGTCTCATTGCCCTCTTCCGGTAAGATGTCCGTCTCACCACCCACCGTCGGTCGAGTGCTTGTTTTGCTCATTACTACTTGTAAAGTTTGTTATCTTCTGCGGTTGCTGTTGCTCGGAATTTTTTCTTTTTTGTCTGTTCCTTTTTTTTTCTCAGTGAGCTTTCTCTTCCTGTGTTTGTGCCAATCTGCTCTGAAAGTGGGTCGAAATAAATTACTTCATCTTTGACAACCTGGCTTCTGCGTGGTCTTTCATTCCTTCTCTGATGTCGCGGTAATGGTGGCGTCTTTTTCGGTCCCATTCTGTATTTGAAAGGCGGACGATATCCGACAGAAAAAAAAGTGAAAACAATTGCTGTGTATGTCCGTATTGCTCCAATCGAATGTTTTTCAACTGAGAAGTGTTTCACAAACAAATGACCACAGTTCCACCTAAAAAACACTTTCTAACACCTCACTGAAAATCTCGATGGAAAGAGAGGGAAAGAAAAAGAAAAGTTTGTAAAAAGAAAAAAATAAAAAACGCACTGCATGCTGCATACATGTGGTATATAACAAAGATTATCCACCGGTACAATACAATCCAGGTGCGTTCAGTCAAACACAGCTGCCAGCCTGGGTCATGGTGGTGTTCAGTCACAAACACAGCTGCCAGCCTAGGTCATGGTGGTGTTCAGTCAAACACAGCTGCCAGCCTGGGTCATGGTGGTGTTCAGTCACAAACACAGCTGCCAGCCTAGGTCATGGTGGTGTTCAGTCAAAACAGCTGCCAGCCTAGGTCATGGTGGTGTTCAGTCAAAACACAGCTGCCAGCCTAGGTCATGGTGGTGTTCAGTCAAACACAGCTGCCAGCCTAGGTCATGGTGGTGTTCAGTCACAAACACAGCTGCCAGCCTGGGCCATGATGGTGTTCAGTCAAACACAGCTGCTAGCCTGGGCCATGGTGGTGTTCAGTCACAAACACAGCTGCCAGCCTAGGTCATGGTGGTGTTCAGTCAAACACAGCTGCTAGCCTGGGCCATGGTGGTGTTCAGTCACAAACACAGCTGCCAGCCTGGGCCATGATGGTGTTCAGTCAAACACAGCTGCTAGCCTGGGCCATGGTGGTGTTCAGTCACAAACACAGCTGCTAGCCTGGGCCATGGTGGTGTTCAGTCAAACACAGCTGCCAGCCTGGGCCATGGTGGTGTTCAGTCAAAACACAGCTGCCAGCCTGGGTCATGGTGGTGTTCAGTCAAAAACACAGCTGCTTAGGCCATGATGGTGTTCAGTCAAACACAGCTGCCAGCCTGGGTCATGATGGTGTTCAGTCAAACACAGCTGCTTAGGCCATGATGGTGTTTCAGTCAAACACAGCTGCCAGCCTGGGCCATGGTGGTGTTCAGTCAAAACACAGCTGCTTAGGCCATGGTGGTGTTCAGTCAAACACAGCTGCCAGCCTGGGCCATGATGGTGTTCAGTCAAACACAGCTGCTTAGGCCATGATGGTGTTCAGTCAAACACAGCTGCCAGCCTGGGTGCATGATGGTGTTCAGTCAAACACAGCTGCTTAGGCCATGATGGTGTTCAGTCAAACACAGCTGCCAGCCTGGGTCATGATGGTGTTCAGTCAAACACAGCTGCCAGCCTGGGCCATGATGGTGTTCAGTCAAACACAGCTGCCAGCCTGGGTCATGATGGTGTTCAGTCAAACACAGCTGCCAGCCTGGGCCATGATGGTGTTCAGTCAAACACAGCTGCCAGCCTGGGTCATGATGGTGTTCAGTCAAACACAGCTGCTTAGGCCATGATGGTGTTCAGTCAAACACAGCTGCCAGCCTGGGTCATGGTGGTGTTCAGTCAAACACAGCTGCCAGCCTGGGTCATGGTGGTGTTCAGTCAAACACAGCTGCCAGCCTGGGTCATGGTGGTCGGAGCGCGACGTTTTCTCACTCTTCCATGAACAGGTGTCAAGTCCTTATTGTATCATTTCTAGCACGACAATCTTTTCATCCAAGCAGCAGGCACATTGACTGCTTTGAACTTTTCCAATTTAGAATAAATTTCACTGGTAGGGTAAGTGTTCTCTTTAAAAAAAAAAAAAAAAAAAACTTGCACTTCAACTAGCCTATTTCCGAAGGCTGCATTTCTTAGCAATATTCACACCCTTCAAATACCGATTGATTTCAGGGGGGAAAGAGAGGGTAATATAAAATGGTCCAGAGGATATAAACTGACCTAGGCCAAACTATACCCCGGGTACAAAGTAGCTTATGTTAGCTCATATCCGGGGCATTTTCTGGCCTATGCTAGCGTATAAGTGGGCATATACTTTATACTGGGAGCAACCGGGGACGGGGTAGAGACTGGCCTGCTACACCGGTACGGAATCACGCTGCCTATGGGGCGTGTCGCAGTGATACAATTTTCCGTAAACTGTTTCTTGTCTTTTTTTTCTTTCTTGTTGTTGTTGTTGTTGTTGTTCGTTTGTTTGTTTGTTTGTTTTTTTGTTTGTTGTCCGTAAAAATCCGTTGATGTTCACAAACTTTTCCCATAAAACAATGGCCGATTATAGTATTTTGCTGGAAATGTTTTCACGTTTTACTGCGTGTGTGTGTGTGTGTGTGTGTGTGTGTGTGTGTGTGTGTGTGTGTGTGTGTGTGTGTGTGTGTGTGTAGAGAGAGAGAGAGAGAGAGAGAGAGAGAGAGAGAGAGAGAGAGAGAGAGATGCAACTATGTTCAGTTTTAAAGCGACAAAGGCCCTTAAAACCTTTTTGTATTAGTATTGCAGCAACATTATGTGTCGTAAAACACTACGCCAATATGGTTTTTCATGAAATTTAGCCGTACGACCATGTTTGTCAGAGTGCTGATACCACATTCCATATCCTACTGGCACGGAAACTGTTGTAGCATAATGTTGACAACATTTCCTGTGACGTAGGTATTGTTGCTGTATCTCTTTTCGAATATCATTTGCAAGGTTACATCAGAATAGGGAAAGCCGAGGTGGTGTGTGTGTGTGCATATGTGTGTGTGTGTGTGTGTGTGTGTGTGTGTGTGTGTGTGTGTGTGTGTGTGGTGTGGTGTGGTGTGTGGTGGTGGTGGTGGTGGTGGTGGTGGTGTGTGTGTGTGTGTGTGTGTGTGTGTTGTTGTTGTTGTTCTTCTTCTTCTTCTTCTTCTTCTTCTTCTTCTTCTTCTTCTTCTTCTTCAGTTTAACGTCCTTCCACTAAAAGTGATTCAGACAATATAGTGTAGAGTGAGCTTGATGTAAAGAATGAGAGAGATGCATTTTTGTTAGGGAGTGTAAGGAGTGTACGTTTAAAGTAGTACGTTAGGAATGTAATCATAACCCTCCACCCCATCCTACTCATCATCAGAACGTTTAACTTAAGCTAAAATTGTAACTGTAACAGTCACAAATGCTAAAGATAAATATTAAGTGAACAGCCTAATAAACATTTAGAAATAGATTCAAGAGTAGCAAAAGTGTTTAATATGCTGGATAGTGATAAAGAAGTCGATCCAACAACAAAACCCTCAATACCTGATTTTATTTAAAAAAAAAAAAAAAAAAAAAAAAAAAAAAAACACTCCATTGTTTTGGGGCAATGAATCAGTAAATGATTGACACTTATAGAATCCACATACATACATTTAATATCTTTGCAATAGTTTGTTTTAAACGAGTTTAAACGAAGCCTATGGATTAGACTTCCAATCTCCCTGGATGAGAAGATAAATCTTTTGTATGATGTTATCCCATTGTTTTTGTCATTACATTTGATGCAATTGTTTTAATAACATATGTCCGAGTTCCTCAGTGTTTTTGTTGCATTATCATGAGATGTTTTATATATAATAGAGAAACATTCTGCTAAGCGAAGATTTATTGTTACTGTGCGCTAAGGTTTTGAGCTGCCTTTTTTGCAACTCTGTGTGTGTGTGTGTGTGTGTGTGTGTGTGTGTGTGTGTGTGTGTGTGTGTGTGTGTGTGTGTCTGTGTCTGTGTCTGTGTTCTTGGCTTTGTTTCCAGACCCCCTGATAGTCAAATTCTTACATTGAAAAGTTGATGAGGAGGGTATAGCAAACACTGTTGTCGCTGATGTGGTTATTGACGCTGACTCGTGTGTTGAGAGAGAGAGAGAGAGAGAGAGAGAGAGAGAGAGAGAGAGAGAGAGAGAGAGAGAGAGAGAGAGAGAGAGAGAGAGAGATGTGGTGTTCAGTGATAGTGAACTGGAGCTGGGCCAGTTGTGCGAGAACGTGCATGACCAGAACAACCCCAAAGACTCTGCAGGAGATACCCAATACGTCCAGGAACTATTGGATGCCAAGATCATCAGCCCTTCAGTCAGTCCGTTTGGTCACGCAGCCTCCATCCACAACAAGATCACTGCCCCCACCCCCAGAGGACTTGGATGGTCACATAGATATTGATTTGTGAATAATCTGCTTTGATGAAGTATTTTGAGAACTTGTCACCAGACTGTTACGACCTTTTCTCCGCCTTGATCGATTTAGGACAGGAGGTGAAACAGCTTCTACGTACATTTAATTTCAGTCAGCGTTATACAGCCACTGAGGAGTTTAGGGGCAAGAGTTTGCTTCTTCCAGTCGTAACACGTGATGCCATCCCCACAGTTCACCTGGATGGCCGAACTGGTGTTGTCTCCTGCCTTCTATACATTGCAGGGCCATTGATTCTTCTTCGTCATGGTTTGCTCAGAGAGGAAGAAAAGGAAGAGGACGGGGTGAATGTCACAGTCCTCCATAGCTCCGTCACAGGTCCGGAGAGTGTCTCCCTCACAGTGGGTCTGTGGACCAAAGAGCTGGGAGTCGAGCTCGGGCGATGGATGGCTTAGGCTCCACCATGTCTGCATGAGCAGACAGCGACACTCTGGGGTTCTTCAACATCTGCTTGTGCACATCGTCACGACTTCCAGGCCATGGCAGGCTGCTGTCACCACGGTGTGTGGGATGGGATGTGCTGATGGACGTGTTCCACCGTCATTGGGGGAATGTTGCAAAGGAATGCAACGACTAGCCATTGTGATGGTGATGATGATGATGCAGCAGCATTGTAAACATGAAGAGCACTTCTGTGAAATTACCTTTTTGTGTTGTATGCCAGCAGAATGGGATCTTGCAACGTCAGATTGTGAAGCTGGTTATCAGCCATGGAGTCATACCGGCATCGGCGAGGAAGGTACTAAAAACTGCCGAAGACATGGCATTCCATGAGGCGGCATTTTCATTACTTTGTTTTATTGTTGACCCACAGCCTGTCATGTTGCCATCTTCGCAGTTCGCCTTGATGACTGAAGGGCCTGCTTTCTACACCATCAACCAGCATTCAAAATTCAACCGATTAGCATTCGGCATCGACTTTTGCTCGTGCAGAAAAAGCAACGAGTCGAACAAATGCTGAAGTGCGTCATACACTGATGAAAGTAAAGGTTGGGTGTCAATAATGGAGATTTCATCAGCACGTGTCTAATCCGTCTAATACACATGTCTAAATCATTGCTTTCTCAGCAGTACGTCTGCAAATAGATCTGTTATGGGAAAAAAACGATAAGGGAAAGATAACGCCAGTCTTTTCACTGCAAATAGTGTCACCGTTTTCTCTGTTTCTGGGTCAAGCAAACAGGTTCTTGAAGTCAAGCACATGATTCGGAGCGCACGCCAGGGCTGATTGGGATATAGACAGTCCGCATTACAGACGCACAGTTGTACACCCATGTTTTGGTCTTTTCTCTTTGTAACTCAACTGTTGAGCTTAGTGATGGGGCAACATTGCTTTGGGTTTGCCCATCATCGGCATGGAAACAGCAGGGTAACTCTCACTGAAGAACAGTTACAGCACAGATCACCTCCCTTGTACAAATCACTCCCTTGTAGAAGAGAGTCTCTTTGAAGACAGGGGTTCCCGTTGAGGCCAGAGTCCAAGTCGCCTTACAGCAGATAGTGACACCATGGGCGTGTTCCCACCTGTTGTAAGGGTCCAGGGTCTGACTCATCCATCGGCACTACAGGTAGCTTCTGGAAGGCTGGACAGTGTAGGAGCCAAGGAGCATGTTGCGCCCAGACTATGCGGATAAGATGCTGCATGCCCTGTTTTGGACCCTCGCGAATTTCTTTCAAAAAACTGCAGTTCCCCTCCCCTTACTCACTCACTCACCCACTCTCTCTCTCTCTCTCTCTCTCTCTCTCTCACACACACACACACACACACACACACACACACACACACACACACACACACACACACACACACACACACACATGCACACACACACACACATGCGCGCGCACGCGCGCGCGCGCGCGCGAACGCACGCACGCACGCACGCACGCACGTACGCACGCACGCACACACACACACACGCACGCACTCACGCAAGCACGCGCGCGCGCTCTCTCTCTCTCTCTCTCTCTCTCTCTCTCTCTACTCTCTCCCATTCTCCGCGTTCTCTCTCTCTCTCTCTCTACGTCTCGTCCTCTACAACATGCTACATACATCTACTAACTTCTCTCCCATATGCCGAGTTCAAAACTTCACACCACACTGATACATTCTACGTCAAAAACTCACAAATCAAATGCATACATAAATATACACACTTCACACACACACGCACACACACACACACACACACACACACACACACACACACACCTGCAAGCACGCACGTTCGCACGCGCATACACACACACACACACACTCACACACACACACACACACACACTCTCTCTCGCGCGCGCGCGTGCCTATATATGCATGTCCAAGAACAGGCATAGTCGCATGCATATAAGCGCGCGAACACACACACACACACACACACACACACACACACACACACACACACACACACACACACACAGAGAGAGACTCAAGACTCAAGACTCAAATGTTTTTTTTCTTAAAGGCCAAAGCCCCTTAGAATGGGGATGCACATCATAAAACCATGTCGAAAATTGATCTTGGTATTCTTTATGTCACAGACATAGTTCGCTTTTTGAATGCTTTATATAAATAAATCGCTAACTTTTTAACCGTGTTTTCATTTGATGACGACATTAACAAGGTTAATTTGAAAAGGCATGGATTATTGAAGTACTTTCTTGAGATGAATTCCTGTCTAAGTTCGTCTAGTACTGGACAAGCCAATACAAAATGAACTTCATCCTCTTTTGCATTTCGACACAAAGGACAGATCAAATTTTTACTACATGACTGTCTATAACGAAAATAATGAGTAAAAAGATCGGAAACACCAAATCTAAACTTAGTCATGATGCGTTTTAAGTGTTTGTCCATTTTCATTGATATATATACAGGTAAACATCGTAGATATTAAACGTTCTATATAATTCAAATCTGTCACTGTTCTGTACATGACAATTCCAATTTTGCCAACTGCAATCAACGAGTCTTCTCGGAATACCTGGATAAAAGCACTCATATTACCAACACCTTGGTTCATCCATACAAATCCGAAACCATATTCACACAGTTTCATTCTCACATTAGTCACCCAGTTTTTCTTACCTCTGTCGTCCATTCTAACAACATCCGATACGCTTTATATGGGAATCTGTGACCTTGCATCTGAGTAATTTTCAGCCAGTATCGAACACACTTAATAATGGAATTCAAAATATATATAGGAAATCTAGCCGTTTCACACCATATACCAAATCATTTGGCGTTTGCGAAAAAGGAAGTGCTTTTACGCATGCCTGACATACGTCGAAAAGGGAAGTGCTTTTGCGCATGCCTGACATGTGTTAAGACTTTTGTCTTACCGAAAATACCGGAATAATCGCACTCCGCCACAAATTCCCCTTATGTCCCATAAGAACTTCTGGCGTTTGCAATGATACACCAAGAAATGTCTTCAAAGCAAACAGATGTAAATTTTCACAGTGTACTGCAGCAACTGCATCGAGGCCCCCATACTTCAGCTCCGTACTGTACCATAGGTTGAACCTGGCCATCAAATAACTTCAAAAACAAAGTAAGAGAATCGTTATTTAGCAATGATAATTTCTTTAGTATGCAGAGTAACGCATTTTTTGCTCTGCTGGCCAAATCTTTGCAAGCGAAGACAAAACTCAAACGCGTTGAGAAGTATATTCCTAAGTATTTATACACATTGACAACAGGCATTGTAGACCCATTGTACGTCCATCTTTCCCTCGCTGCTAGATATCCGCCCTTTCTAA
>JADBJO010006684.1:55000-67500 GCA_016801955.1 Conus betulinus | reverse complement strand
ACAGTGAATGATTAATTTATTGCTCTAGACATGATGAATGATTAATTCACTGCTCTAGACATGGTGAGTGATTATTAATTCACTGCTCTAGACATGGTGAATGATTAATTCACTGCTCTAGACATGGTGAGTGATTGATTCATTGCTCTAGACATGATGAATGATTAATTCACTGCTCTAGACATGGCGAATGATTAATTAACTGCTCTAGACATGGTGAATGATTGATTCACTGCCCTAGACACGGTGAATGATTGACTCACTGCTCTAGACATGGTGAATGATTGATTCACTGCCCTAGACACGGTGAGTGATTTCTTCACTGCCCTACACACGGTGAATGATTAACTCACTGCCCCTACGGCTATAAACAGATATGGGATCCTCATCTTGCTTTCTTTACCATAGATATTTACAGAGTAGCATAAATGTCAGACGGGGACTTACGACTTCCCCATACACCCCACTACTGCTCATGGACTGATGACGGGTAGTGCCCGCCCCATACACCCCACTTCTGCTCATGGACTGATGACGGGTAGTGCCGCCCCCACTCCTACCTCCCCGTTACTCCCACTGACCAAGAGCAAACATGTGTAAACACGTAATTGATCCCCACCACAGGCTTTGATTTCTTCTATGTTTGTTTGCTCGACTTATAATGAGCAAACAGAGGTGCCCCTGCCCATCACAAGGAATGGCTTAGGCATTACTGCGCACGTGCACATGGGAGCAGCCCACCTGTCCGTGGTCTCTGTGTGGCTTCAGTGCTTTGAGTGACTTTCGTGTCTAGACTGCAGTCCGTGAAGTGGACTCGGGTACTGGTGTGGCAGTCGTGTAAGGTGAAGTATAGGGAGTGTCCCAGCTTGTTAAGAGCATTCTGCCAGTAGGCAACAAACTGCCTGTTTTCTCGAAGGTTTTTTTTTTTCTATTTGTTTATCAATATTATTTTAAGTGAAATGGTAAATAGCCAAGCTTGCAACATTTTTGGATGGGATGTTTCCTTGTTTGTTCTGTACGCTCGGTGCTGACATATCTGCTAGGCGATTCGGTGCCGTAAGCAGCATTTCTTTGGAGTTACGGGCGTGTACTTGTTTTCTTGTGGGAGCAAGAGTCACCCTACTTGTTTGTTGTTTTATATGTATATAGTGTCTATTTAAAATCTAGCGTAAACGTATGACATAGGTTATTTTCCGTTTTCGTGTTCACAGACACATGTCAGATGTTCCTGGTTTTTATCATGAACACCTTTAGATATGTTTGCATTAAAAAAACGTATTGCTTCAGGTTAACAAATCGAGTGTTGTGATAATTTAAAACATTTTAAGAAGTGAACACAAGGTTTGTTTTTGCTGTCTTTTTTTTTTTTTTTTTTTTTTTTTTTTTTTTTTTTTTGTTTTTGGTTTGGTTTTGTTTTGTTTTATTTTTGGTTTGTTTGTTTTTTAGTTTTTTGTTATTGTTGTTGTTGTAATTTTCTTAAGTCTGATATATTGATGACAGTATGCGTGCATGGAGTTTGAACGCAAGCGCAAACGAATGAACGTACTGGTTGCACACAGAACATCAGCGACGACCAGAGTATTGTGATCTCCAGAGAAAGGAACTGAAAATAGCCCGACAGTTATAAACCGTAAAGTTGGCATGTGCACAAAAAATCCCAAAAAATGACCATACCCTCTATCGCTCCCCCACCTCCCTTCCTTCCTTCCTACGCCGAAAGAATTTCCGTGATGAACTTGTGGATCCCTAGCAGGGGACCGACGTATATCTCTGGTGTGCCAGAACTCTTGGTCCAGCATGTATTTTGTCCATTTCGGATGCTCCCAGTCTAACTGATGCATCTCTCTCTCTCTCTCTCTCTCTCTCTCTCTCTCTCTCTCTCTCTCTGTGTGTGTGTGTGTGTGTGTGTGTGTGTGTGTGTGCGTGTGTGTGTGTGTGTGTGTGTGTGTGTGTGTGTGTGTGTGTACAATGCATTTCATGATGATTATGTACTTCATGCTTTTTTATCCTGCGTTTGTTCTTCAGGGTGTATGCACTCTAAGCAACATAAAGGTAACTTTTTTTACTGACATCATTGACTGATCGTCAAACGTTTGGCTGCTGATCCGCCTTTGCTTTTTCTTTCAGCAGGAGACAGCCTTCAGGTTTATGAATCAACATATAGACAAACAGAACTTTTGCCTTAGAATGCGGGGAGAAGAAAAGCACTTCCAGTGTTAACTGTGTCAAGATTTAAATGCCTTCTGTCACCGCGGCATTACAGGGAAAAGGTCAAAGTGATATTTTCAAGCCTATAGTATGGCATCAGAATCGGCTGCCTACATGCTGAATACATCTCTGCTGTCTTTGAGTATGGACGGAACCTCCCCAAATCCACACACACTGGGTGACTCGCAAACTGAAGTCAAGGAGAACTCCATTCCGAAGGAATGCATCGACATCAGATCTAGCGAAATGGGGTTTTTGCCTTGGAATAACTCGGACAACATTGTGACTGAACAAGCAGAGTTTTATGCACGCAGAGTCAGATTCTGGTCATTGATAGTCCTCTTTCTCATGGTGTTCCTTCCAACGTCATCAACATGTCGTGTTCTTCAACCAGAACCTCAGAGATCGAGTCAACCTGCTGTTGTTTTCACTGGCCCTGGCTGACCTGCTCTACCTAGCAGCTAACATGCTAACCTACGGAGAAGAGTTCACTCTGCGGTTGTCTGGGTACAGACAAGCCGGTCCGACTGCAGTTTTCATCATCAACAATCACCTCTACGGAATCTATGGCTTTGGCTACGTTTCTCTTGTCCTGTCAGCCATCGTTGCCTGCGAGAGATGCTACTGCTGCGTCTTCAATCCCCTCAAGTGTCAGACTGCTCTCCGCACCTCAACGACCGCCGTCATCATTGTTGCTGCCTACGTCGTTGTCATGGCTCTCTACTTCGTATCCACGCTCAGGTACCACTATGTGTGTGCCTATCATTCCGACACTGGTACGGTGTCCTATATGTTAAGTCATGATGAATTGTACTTAGCTCACAAAGATCTGATAGACTACTTAGGTAACGTGGTCTTCGGGGCAGGGTTATCCCGCCGGCATGCCGACAGTGTTGGCATCTGCCACGGTTCTCACTGTCATAAAAACTCCGGCAGGCCGCGGCGTGGAGAATGCAAACGTCGTCTTCTTTGTCTTCCAAGGAAATTGCCCTCACCAAAATGCTGCTGGGCACTTCAGCACTCCTCATCGCGTGCGTCACTCCACACTTAGTGTTTCGCATTGTTCGCCCGTTTCTGCCAGAATTGAACACTGGACGACGACACCAGAATTTCTACTTGCTGTCTTTGAGGATCGTGGAAACGACCGCCCTCGTCAACTGCAGCTTCAACATCTTTATCTATTATAGGATGGGCTCGCGGTATAGAGAAACGTTCTGGGTGTTGCTGAAGAGAAGGACTAGGCGAACAAGAAAGGAGAACTGAAGCAGGAGGCAGACAAGTCTCGTGCATTTCCAGCATGCCTGCGCCCGTGATGTTTATGTAGAGGGGGACGCCCACCCAGACCTCGCCCCAGTACAACACTCTCGGTTCTTTCTGAAGTAGCAGACGGGGTTTTTACAGACTCTTAATGGCTATTGTTTTAGAGCAGCTTGCAGACAGATAGATAGCAATAAAACGTGCGTCGAATGTGTGTCAGATTTTGTTCTGGGCCGAATGACATGGCAGTTGTTGAATCATTAATATACATCACACTTAAGGCTTATCATTGGCATCATCATCATCATCATCATCATCATCATCATTATCATCATCATTATTATCATCACTGTTATTTTTCTTTACTATTCTTATTATTGCTATTATTATTATTATAATCGGTATCATTATCATCATTATCATTGTGCCTGTTGTAATTACTATCATTATTATTACTATTATTACTATTATTATTATATTTATCATTATTATTATTATTATCATCATTATTATTATTTGAGATGGTGGTCGCATTATTTGTGATGGTGGTCGTGGTGACATTACTATTATCGTACTATTATTTTCATTATCATCATCATCAACATCGTCGTCATCTTCATTGTCCTCCTCCTCCTCCTCATTAAGAAAATGATAATAATAATGATCATGATAAAAACAATCATCATTATCATCATCACTATCAAAAAAACAAGAACAACCACAACCACAACAGTATGATTAGGACTATGATGGTGGTGATGATGATGATGATGATGATGATGATGACGATGATGATGATGATGATGATGATGATTATTGTCATTGTTATTATATCATTGTTATCATTATTATTATCATTTTGTTATGATGATGATGATGATGATGATTTTTGTTATTATTATTATTATTATTATTATTATTATTATTATCTTTAGCAGGATTAGCATTATTTTCATTTATCGTTCTGTTGTCATTTGCGCGATAGACAGTTTTATCCAAAAATTAATGTCGTAAGATCTCTCCCTGTTTCTCTACGTATTTTGTAATTGTTCAACAGAATATAAATGGAATAATCTCAGAGAAAGTGGATATGCGTCTGCACACGCACATGAACGTTGATCCTTGCGTTTTTATGTGCATGCTACGTGTGTGTACGCATATACTTCACCATTCCTTTGTTTTTTCTGCTTCTTACACAATCTCACACACACACACACACACACACACACACACACACACATATATACATATATATATATATATATATATATATATATATATATATATATAATGCTGAACACAATTAAGCAGTGGGGGGGAAACTATCGCAATCCCTCTCGAAGGCAGATCTATGTGTATCGCCTGCTCCGAGGCCTTTCGTCCGCTGGATCGGACTCATCAGGGTGACACGGCTGATTGTGTCTGTGCTCTTGGTGTCAGATAGAGACACACCACAGTCAATAATTCTGTGGTGTTCCGACCGCCAAGGGTTCGAAAAAGAATCCAACAGCACCCCCAAAGCAGCCAGCGAAAGGTAGCAGAATTAAACAAAACGAAAGAGTGGAGAGGAAAAAAGTTGTTGAAAACTAGAAACATTAGGCAAACAGTATAAAATGTAAGAGACAATCTTTGAGCCTATGCTTGAGGATCCATTTAGGAGGATGCAAGGGAGATCAAAAAGATATGGAACATCTGAGTGGTCAGCTCTGCCGTTCAATAACCCAAGCATTGTCAACGGCTAAGAATTGTGCAGAACAACCTTTCCTTGGATCTCCTAAGAGATGCAATCACCCACTGATTGACCAAACAATATAATGCTGAACAATTAAGCCGTGGGGGAAAACAAGTGCAGGTTAACAATTCTTCCATCAATATAGTAATGACTTGGCAAAGATTTAAAATGAGAGGGAAAAAAATCGAAGATGAAGTAAATGGGAAAATTATATATAATATGAAAACCCTTCACTAGCTGCATGAGGAAACTATCGCAATCCCTCTCGAAGGCAGATCTATGTGTATCGCCTACTCCAAGGCCTTTCATCCGCTGGATCGGACTCATCAGGGAGACACGGCTGATTGTGTCTGTGCTCTTGGTGTCAGATAGAGACACACCACAGTCAATAATTCTGTGGTGTTCCGACCGCCAAGGGTTCGAAAAAGAATCCAACAGCACCCCCAAAGCAGCCAGCGCAGAATTAAACAAAACGAAAGAGTGGAGAGGAAAAAAGTTGTTGAAAACTAGAAACATTAGGCAAACAGTATAAAATGTAAGAGACAATCTTTGAGCCTAAGCTTGAGGATCCATTTAAGGATGCAAGGGAGATCAAAAAGATATGGAACAGTCTGAGTGGTCAGCTCTGCCGTTCAATAACCCAAGCATTGTCAACGGCTAAGAATTGTGCAGAACAACCTTTCCTTGGATCTCCTAAGAGATGCAATCACCCACTGATTGACCAAACAATATAATGCTGAACAATTAAGTAGTGGGGGAAAACAAGTGCAGGTTAAACAATTCTTCCATCATTATAGTAATGACTTGGCAAAGATTTAAAATTGAGAGGGAAAAAAATTGAAGATGAAGTAAATGGGAAAATGTATATCATAAATATGAAAACCCTTCACTAGCTGCATGAGGAAACTATCGCAATCCCTCTCGAAGCAGATCTATGTGTATCGCCTGCTCCGAGGCCTTTCGTCCGCTGGATCGGACTCATCAGGGAGACACGGCTGATTGTGTCTGTGCTCTTGGCGTCAGATAGAGACACACCACAGTCAATAAATTCTGTGGTGTTCCGACTGCCAAGGGTTCGAAAAGAATCCAACAGCACCCCCAAAGCAGCCAGCGAAAGGTAGCAGAATTAAACAAAACGAAAGTGTGGAGAGGAAAAAAGTGTTGAAAACTAGAAACATTAGGCAAACAGTATAAAATGTAAGAGACAATCTTTGAGCCTATGCTTGAGGATCCATTTAAGGATGCAAGGGAGATCAAAAAGATATGGAACAGTCTGAGTGGTCAGCTCTGCTGTTCAATAACCCAAGCATTGTCAACAGCTAAGAATTGTGCAGAACAACCTTTCCTTGGATCTCCTAAGAGATGCAATCTTGAAGATGAAGTAAATGGGAAAATGTATATCATAAATATGAAAACCCTTCACTAGCTGCATGAGGAAACTATCGCTATAGATAGATAGATAGATAGATAGATAGATAGATAGAGATCCAACAGACAGAGGCTGGGTTTAACAGAAATACATTGATGGTCAAAGGCAAAAGGGGATGGCACAGACAGAGGTCGTCATACAGGAGTAAAAGAAACAAGAGGACGCCAAGACAATCCAGGAGACGGCCTGGCAAGGCCAACAGGGGTACTCCAAGGAAATCCACGCTGGAATCAAATATGACACATGGCACCTGTTAGGATCAGCTTCAGTTCTTATCTGTGTGTAACTCCCTGCCCTCGAATTCAGACCTACTGCCACAGGGGAAATCAGATGATCCAGCGTGTCCGCTCTGTCAGGGCAAACAAACAGTGAAGCATGTTCTAACTTCATGCAAAACAGCCCTAGCTCAGGGGAGAGGTACAGCTGGAGGCACAACCACGTCCTAAAGGAGATCGTGCATGCGGTGAGTACGGTCAAAGGAAATACTACGTCATCTAGGCTCCAACAACGACGTTCTGTTCGGGAGGATGCCACAGATCATGGCCCAGAACACCTGTGACATCGAGAGCGTAGAAACAGGGTTTGCTGGATATGACGGGTGGCTGGAAATGCAAAGCAGACTTATCAGAAAGGGAGAACCATGCAGAGATCATCAGGAAAAGTGACTTGAGACCAGACATCGCACTCCGCTGAGTTCATAAAAACAACTGATTCTGATTGAACTTGGTATACCATAGGAAAGCAGAATGGAGCCACTTGACATCCACAAGGCCCAGAAGTATGCCAGTCTAGCCAACTGCTTGAGGGAATCTGGTTTTTTAACCAAACCCCTCTCAACGGAGATTAGAGCAAGAGGGTTTGTAGGGGAATCAGCTTACGATCTCATGAAAAAAAAAGTCTTCAAAAAAAAGTCTTTAAAAAGTTAAGTACTATATCCGTCAAACATGAACAAACGAATCATAAGACAAAACGCGACGCGTTTCGGCCTCTTAGGTCTTCCACGGGCAAGAAAAACAACACTCAGGACAACGTAAATGAAGAACGAGCTGATCAAATTCGGCGAAACATGGGCGGGCGTTGAATGAAAACGAGGCCGTCGGGAAGGAGACAATGCGAGTCAAAATAGTAATGATGAATAATAATGACACTGATATCTATAACAATAATGATAATGATGCCGATGAAAATATTGAAGAAATAATGAAGATAGGATTACGACCACTGTTGGTGATAACATGACATTAGCACTTGTAGCACGGGAGAAAGGAGAGGGTTAGAGGATTGTCGAACAGCATAGTTGTCGTGGCAACAGTGTTAGCGGCGATGAAATTGGTGATGATAATGTCACGATGGTAACATCAATAGTAACACTGGTATCAATAATTATGATAATAATAGCAATAATAGTAATCGTTATGGTAATGATAGTTATAATGATAAAAGTAATGGTGCGACATATCATTAAAAAAAATAGTATTCATAATAGTAATGATGACAGTAATAGTACAAATATTAACACTAATAACAATAAGGGAAAGGGGGAAGAAAAAGGAGGAGGAGGAGGGGGGGGGGGGGAGGACAGGAAAGACAAAGAGCAGAAGAAAAATACGAATTAGGGGAAGGATGGAATCTTGTAGGTATATGACACAGCGTTAATGATAAAAATGATTGTAACCATATAGTGACGGTAGTGATGGTAAAGGAGGCTGAAAAAGTAGCAGGTTGGAATGTCAGAACAATTGTAAAACATAATGATAATGTTAAAAGTAGTAGGAAATACAATAGTTGTAACAGTTATGAAGTTGCTACAACAGTTGTATTGCAACTTTAACCAATGGTAATAACAATAATAGTAGTGATCATGATCATGATAATAGTGATGATGATGATGATGATGATGATGATGATGATGATGATAGTGATGTTAATACTAATTGAGGTAGTATATTTTCTTTTTTTTTTTTTCTTTTTTTTTTTTTTTTTTTTTTTTTTTTTTTTTTTTGATGATGATGATAGGGGCGAGACAGACCGACAGACAGACGGACGGACAGACAGAGACTTGCACATATGCAGGACTGGGCTGCATAGAGCGGTGGGACAGGCTGGGAATAAGCAGCTTTGAACAGATGAGTTACAGAGACTGTTAAAACCAGGAACGAGGTGGACGCAGCGAACAATAGCAGGAAGACTCTTCCACGCATGTCGTCCTGCAACACAGTGCCCTCCAAGGGAAAGACTTTTAAGGTGCGGCTCAATCTGACCTTCAACGTCAGTATTTGGCTACGTTGAGAGGGTCGGAAGGGGGGAAGGTGATCATGCTTCACAGAAACTAATGTGATGCGATCTTAGGGCGAACTATGGGGGGAGAGAGAGTAGAGGTGGGGAATGTGGGCAGGAAGAGATAACAATCGTCTTGCGTTGGCATTTTCAGTTACCACCAGGCGTGTCTTTCTTCGTGATGCAAAAGGAAATGCCAACAAAGCTTTAACTAAACACGAGCTACGGCTTCTCCTCTTTCAGCGTGTATGGTCATCGCCTGCTTCCTGGCACTGGCTTCCGAGCTCCCGTTAACATACAGTTCAGCAGCAATGTGCCACTTGCACTAACATAGACTTCTGAAACATTTTACTGTCGCTATGATGAGTTATTTCTCTTTCTGTTCGTTCTACACGAAAAGTCCAACCGTTCTTCTCAATAAAGTACTATTCTCGGATACATGAAACGAAGGAGTTCATATTCGTGTTTTCTAATGCGGTGAACTAAACTAGTTCATTTTAAAGTTGTGTCAAGTGTCTTTATTCTTACAAGAAGCACTTGATAATATCGTTCTACTCACCCCCACCCCCCTCCCCCTTCTTTTTTTTATCGGTCTAAGTTTTTTTCAGACGGAAGTGAGGAGTGGGAAGGGAAATTGAAAGGTCTCTCAGGTTGTGAGGGGAACGGTTTCTGGTTTGCCTTCCCAACGACTGACATAGAGTAACCAGAAGATTAATTGTGACAGCAACTAGCATTACTATTTGAAAAAAAGAGAGATGTGTGTCTGTACACCTTTCTGTTACGGCTCATTGCATAAACGTGATGAAACGAAGCGATGATGATGATTTTTTTAAGAGACCGGTCACAAGGTATCTGATTTCCGGTGGCTTATTTGTCTTGGAACAACAAACACAATTCATGACAATGCATGGTTTTACGTAGTAAATGAACAGTTCTTCCCATTTTCTGAGTTTTGTGTTCTCTTTATATCTTCCTGTTTATGTACAACAACACGCAGTTTTTGGTTTGGAAAAAATATATCACTTCTAATGGTCTAATGGCTTTACAAGCATTCTTGGTTTCAACTGCATGAGAATTGAATTGTAAGTTATTCTGTACCTTCCATCACTAATTTTAACATCGTCAGTAGTCACAATGGGGAGAGTTTGGCCTCTCGGACCTGACACTAATGCTAAAATCATCACCAGTCTGAATGTGAGGTGTTTTGGGTCTATTTTTTTTTCTCAGAATCCCAGCTTGCTAAATACTGAACAACTACATCAGCATCCTGGTGTTTCGAAAGCGATGGCCTATTTTCAAATGTCCCCTTGACTATACGACAGAAAAATGGAAGACAACCTAATGAGTCTCCCCCATGGGTACTTAGGAAAGCAGAAACAGCACTTCTGGTACAGTTA
The DNA here is from genome assembly GCA_016801955.1 of Conus betulinus. Taxonomy (NCBI): domain Eukaryota; kingdom Metazoa; phylum Mollusca; class Gastropoda; order Neogastropoda; family Conidae; genus Conus; species Conus betulinus. The sequence goes on along the minus strand of JADBJO010006684.1, from coordinate 57,200 downwards.
TTGTGTTGTGGCTTTGCTCTTGTACTGTACAGCTCTGCGGGAAAGTTTGCTCATCTATATGTGCGGGAAATGTTATGCGAATCCTAGCTGTCTACTGCTGCCATTTTCTAATATAACTGTCATAATGCTTTCGATGTGATGTAGACAGGCGCCACGAGTCCATCAGAAGGTCCAATGCTTTCTTCGTCATTCCGGCATGCTGGTAGATTTGCCGCGGATCTTGCAAACTAGCAGGTTCAGGTGACTTCGCTGAATCAGGGGATGCACTGCCTCTGGCTGGCTGGGAAGATGTAGAAGTCTGGTCCTGCAAGGAAGCCGCACTTGTGAAGCCAGCTAAAGCCGTCAAAGTGCTGGGTACCCTGCCTGTGTTGGCCAGTCCGGCACCACTAACATACCTGCAGATTGTCCTGCTGGACTTTGTGAAGAACTCGTGTCACCACACTGAAAGGATGAAACATGTTCACAATCATGTTTTCCAGGAGACACCGAAAGCATCAACAGCAAAAACAGTCGGGTCAGGCTTGTGTGATACATATTTCTCCGTCTGCTTCTTTGGTCTTGAAGCAAACAAGTCAGTAGAAGGGAAAATGCTCAGCTCTGGGAAAGTTTCTCTGGGGCAATTGCCGTCAAGCTTCCATTCTGTGTCCATATTAGTATGCCTGGATTTATCATCAGCAATGACATTTAACCTACCTAGTATTTAAGCTGCACCAAGCCAGATATTGTCCCTGTTGATATGCCGTGACCGTAGTTCAAAGGTCAAGGCATTGCAAGCATCGGAATGGCTTGTACCCCCTGTGCTGAATGCAAGACACACAAGCCATGCTGTCACTCCTCAGTCTGACATATTTTCCTTTCAATGCCTCATGAAACCATTGCCATGCTAGGAAAGCTCATCTTTCCGGATCATAGACAATGCCATCGTTTCGTCAAAATCTTCACAGCTTTTCCTTAAAGCCTGAAATGTGTCTGCTTCTTGATATCGATAAGAAAAAGGCCCATCTTTGACTGACATGTAGATGTCGCTGAAGCAATGGCTATGCGAGTGATAATGATGGAAGAGGTGGAAGAGCTAATAGACATATAGTGATGATACTGGACACTCGCCACTGGCGGGTGGCCCACTTCCCTGATCACTGACCATCACCCTTACCATCCAAGGAAATCTTCAGCACTCCCAAACCTACAACATCAGATTGATCAGCTAGCAAACTGGTCAAATTTATTCTAAATGAATTACCACCATAAACAGATACCATTTCCACTGACAAAGCGTCAACATAGATGTGCGATCAAATAGTTCTTAAAAGGTACACTTGGTGAAAATCTCTCCAACACAAAATACACTTAAACCACGTCTTCTTAGACCGGTGCTCTTGTCACGCCTCAGTCTTCCAGAGACAAACCTGCCCGCAACGAAATCGGGTTTCTCGACTCGCGCGCAGAAGAGCTCTCACAGCTGCGGAAATGGCCTCTCCCCTATTGTGATGTCTGCAAGACAATTAGAAAAAGAGACAAAAAGATAAAAAGATTGAGTGTGAAATATAATGTACTCAGATCCAGATAGAGCCGGGAGGAGGGAGACAGGAAACGGAAACGGAATGTTTGTTCATGTATAGGCCATTGCCATGAGGAGGGAGACAGAGACACAGTAAGACTGAAATGTCACATGAACCAACATTGTCAGAGCAAAAAAAAAAAAAAACGTCGGTCGAAATCAAAACAATATGAGCAATAGAAACAAATCGAAACGTATACAGTTGTGTGTTGTATTCATTTATCATATATTCATTCACTTAGATTTTTTTAATCTATTTGTATACTGCTAGATTTCTGTATTCGTTTATCATATCTTCATTCACTTAGATTTTTTTTAATCTATTTGTATACTGCTAGATTTTTTTTATAACCCCACTTTCAACTCTTTTTTTTAAATGTCTTTCAATAACTTATAAACCTAAATAAAGAATAAAGAATTCACATGGATTTAACTAGCGAAAAGACCACAACAGCGGGAAAACAAACAAACTTTCACAGCCTTGACAACACAGTGTTCTATGCAGATCATGGTGTGGAGGCCCACATTGGTCTGGAACTGCGTGACGAGATTGTACTCTATACTTACTTTTAAAAACACATCACGGCGCCAGCCAGGCCAAAGAGAATCTGACACCTGCAGTGTTGGTTAGGCAATTTGAGC
>JADBJO010006684.1:40000-50000 GCA_016801955.1 Conus betulinus | reverse complement strand
AAAGTCTACCCGGAGAAGACCAGAAATTGCATCATAACCAAAAAAAAAAAAAATAAAATAAGCTTATGAGTCGGTGAAAAATTTTTACCTTGAGAGATTATTTGAAGGAAGAGAGAGAGAGCCGCAAGTGTATAGACAGAAAAGAAGTTTGTTCCAACAGAGGACGCTTGATAAGAGAAAGAGAACACTCTCTGAAAATCTTGATAGGGGAAAGAGGGATCTTGCCACTAATGCCCCAACAAAAGATATTCCTGGGACTCGCTAAAAGGGGAGAGCATGATAATTCCATCGCCAACCAAACACGACTTTAGATCTACAGTGGACCAAGGGTAATACACCACTGGAATGCCCCCATGTGTCTGTGGAAGAAAGCTATCCACTGAGCGTTGCATGGAGATCTCCAGCACGACAAAGGGCTGTAAGAACCACAGTGCCGAGGACATCCACGCTGATCATTCAGAGAGGAATGTGTACAGGCTATCGATGCCAAACACCACAAAGTCAGCTTGCCACCCACAGGCGCAAACGACGAATGGGGGAAATGAGATAAATCATAAACTAGATATACTGATAGGAAAGAGCACACTTGATCACACACTGGCAACATCTGGGGACATTGTGAACGGACTTGTGGGGACGGCTACAAAGGGAAATAGCCAAAGCCGCCATACCAAACAGGGAACACACACATGGCGACACAACCAAACGCTGACAGAGATCGCACATGCGGTTAGCACTGCCAGTGGATATACTACACCTCTAGGAGCTCCAACAACGACGATCTCCACGGCAGGAAGCCATGACTCGTGGTCTGGAACAGCCTGGACATCGAAGCATGGAGTCGGGTTTACAGGATGGGGTGAATGGTTGGGAAATGTATATCTGGCCTTCCATGATAGGTAAACCATCAGAGATCGTTAGAAATGGTGCCATGAAACCGGATAATGCACTTCACCACGTTCATCAAAATATCTGATTCTGGTTGAACTCACCGTGCCATAGGAAAGCATAATGGAGCCACCTCACATCTACAAGACTGAGAAGTATGCTAGTCTAGCAGCAGCTTAAGGGAATCTGGCTTCCAGGCCAAGCTCCTCGCCATACAGGTTGGAGTGTGGGGGGAGAGGAGGGTGCAGGGAGTGTTGTAGGCTGTCAGCCTGCGATCTCATGGCACAGCTTAGGATTTATGGCTAGAAGAGGACCACAAACCAATGGTAGAGGCAGCTGAAAAGAATTTCAGCCAGATCTCATCAAAAGAACAAAACGGCACTTCCTAAGGCTTACATTCCCCAACTTCCAACAGGTGTCTGACGGCAACGTCGGCAGGACCCCCATCTAGAAAGGCAACACCCTGAGACGTCAACCAATTCACACAAAAAATCTTACGGCAGGATAGCGTCAAGGAGTCATGAACCTGATGAGGCCTGGCCCTTTAGAGTGTCAGGAATTCAGGAAGAAACATTTGGTCTGAGCGGAGGGAGGGGGGTGTATTGTCTCTGAAGACCTGCTGTCATGCTCTTCCTAGTCTTCCTAGAGTTTCTTTCCGTCAAATTTACACATTTAGCAAAAGATTGAGTTAAGTCTATCAAAAAATGTAACACCACTCTTGTAGATGAAGACTAAGGATAAAGTATCATGTACTCACAATAATGATTTGAGGAAGAACAGTTATTATTGCAATGTCCTACATGGTGTAATGTGACATTGACAGCCACTATCATCATTGACAGCCACTACCATCTACTCTCTTCCCCCCACCAACATCCAACCTATCTCTCTCTCTCTCTCTCTCTCTCTCATCCCTTGGCCTTAACATGTTTACGTCATTTGACAACGCTAGGCTTCACTCGCTCAACCCCCATCTTTTCTCACTCCTTTTCCTCCTCCTGTCTGTCTGACTTCATTGTAGGAAGACATGGTCAAAAGGCACCACGCTGATGTCAATGTTGTAGAGAATTTTGACGTCACTGTAGTGCAGTTTGTCGCCTCCCCTCTTTTTTTCTGCTTTCTGTTAAATGGTGCTGTACACGTGTGAACAGGCACGGATCTTTCCTGCCAGGCAAGCCACTACTGCTGACGATGGCAGTCACAACACTACCTCTCTTCTTTTATCAGCTCACACGTGTCCTCTACATGGCAGACCCCGTAACCTCGGCGACCATGACACTGGCTGAAAACCACCAGAATCTGAGAGACTGTCATGTCTGTTCCCAGCTGCATTATGTCACAAACTGTTGTAGGGAGCTGACTCTCTCTTCTTTCGGATGTCTATCACCCCCACCCCCACCCCCCACCCTTTCTGTAATAATTTTATTGGCTGTCACTTTTCACTGATAAGTTGTCATACAATCTCAGAAACATGAATGATATGTAGCTTAACTTCAGTCAACTTGAGGTTGAGGGGGTTGAGACGATTTGTGGTACGCAGGTGGCTGATCAAGCCTTTGCGTGCACAGAATGTGCGGTGACATCTTGGACGGGGAATATGGGAGACTTTCCTTGCCTGTCTCTTTTGTTGCTCTGCAGCTGTCCTCTCTTCAAATAAATAAGCACCAGTGTGGATAGAGTAGCGCCATCTGGTTCGACCCATAGCAATTTGTTCCTGTGTTTCAGGGTTGGCGTTAAACGCTTTCATGGATGTTTTGAAAGTGTCTTCGAAGCGTTTTTCTTTGTACTTTCATGAGAACGCACTCATTGTTGCAGCTCACCGTAGAAGTCTCTTAGGTAGCTGGTCGTCAATCATGCGAGCTACATGACCTGCCCATCGACGCTGAGACAGCATCAGGATGGTGTGGATGCTAGGCAGGCCTGCCTGATCAAGCACCTCTGTGTCTGGGATTTTGTCCTGCCATTTGACCTGTATCAATCTTCTGAGGCATAAAGTGTGGCAGTTGACCAACCTTTTGGAATGCTGTTTGGCACACTGTCCACGTTTCATATGCGTAGAGGCGTGTGGAGAGAGGACAACTGCTCTGTACACCTTCAGCTTGATCTCTAAACTGTTGCCTCTTTTATTCCAAGCTAAGCTCTCGTTTACCTTCTGGAGTCCAGCTCTGATTATCAGAACATTCCATCCGTTCATGATGAGATGAAGTGGGGGAAAACCAGCCCAAGCACAGAGAGAGCTAATTCAGCTGAGGTTATGTTCATTTGTGTATTGTAATCTTGTACACACAAGTTAAGTTTTGTGTGTGAAATTGCCCTTAATTTGTGTCAGTCTACGTGTTCCGACTTCGTTTCTGGTTTGAACCTATTTCTAATTCTGTCTCTCTCAGAGCACAAGCGCTTTAAAGCTCATAAGCCAAAGGAGAATTGCCCCTGATCCATTCTTGAATGTTTTAATAGTCCTGAATAAATACAAATTTCTGTCGCCTTCTATTACTGGAAATTTGCTCTTTCCACCACCAGTAAGTGAGAGGGTGGAGGCGACTAATGATGTAAAAACTGCTCTATACTTTTGACAATGAAAACACTCTGAGTCCTTTGCGTCACACATGGATATTCTGTGACTCGCTTAGTTTTGCAAATTTGGTGTATGACCAGTCGACAGGGAAGTATATTTACATCACATCCCTAATAAACTTCATACGTTTATACACTTTCGTTTCACATCTGGTTCAGATCAAATACCTTGTGCATCTCTCCAGTAGCGCTTATTTCACCTGTACCATTATTGTTTCAGTGACCTATTACTGTTAGAGATGTTTTCCAGTAATATTTTGCAGTTCTGCTGCTTATTCGTGGAAAGTTTAATGTCATACATTGTTTTGAAAAAAAGAAAGGTGCTCCACATCTTTTCTCACATGTCCAGAACCGTAAAAAAAACTTTGGCGGTAATTTTCTTTAATATTTGTTGTTTGCTGGGGGGTGAGGGTGGGGAAGGTACGACTAGGCAACGCTTCTTGACCAAAGTGTTGTGGATCTGTCGCCTGACACTCATTGACATTTCCTCGTCAAACATGGGTACATTTGTATACTACTTTTCCCCCAGGAAGACACTGTTTTACCTTCTTCATGTGGAACATTTTAACTTTTAATTTCAATAACCCCAAAATGTGCGATGAAAGTTCCAATGAAACATCGGTCTCCTGAGGGTGGAGCAGGAGAAGATCAATAAAGTGTGTCAATATAGCGCTTTCTTATGTTCTAGATGATTGGTAAGGGAAAAGTCGGACTATAGCTTTTAAATTCGCCATGAATTTCCAGTTAATTATTGGAGCTTTGGAGGTATTGGCACAGTCTTGACACCCTACCTGGCACAACTACACAACACCGCTTGTAGGGCCAGCAACTGACCCATGTCAAAGACAGAACGGACCCCCTCAAGCGGTGTGGTATAGTGTACCAGGTAGGGTGTCAAGACTGTGCAAAAATACCTACATTGGCGAGACAGCAAGACCACTAACCACCCGTCAACAGGAACACCAAAAACGATCTACTTCTGCTATACACGAAATCCTACAAGCCACAGGCCACAGTTTCAGCCCCCAGAAACCAAGATCTTATCTACAGAGCCCTTCCTCACAAACAGAAAAGTTAAATAAGCCATCGAAATCAAGACTAGACGCCCCAGCCTGAACAGAGATCAAGGTTTTGAACTTCCCCCCATCTACAATCAGATCCTGACAACTATTCACCCCACACAACAGTCGCCCTACCAGGCCTCGCTGCCACAACAGCAACAGTGAGCGGAAGAAGACAGGGCGACCCTGTCGAAATATTCTCAGAGTAAGTTTTGATTCTGAGTCTAAATACTTTTCTAATGTCGAATCCAGAAACCAGAAACCTAAATTCTTAATAATGATGATGATAGTGATAGTAACAACAACAATAACAACAGTCACCATCATCACATTTGCCTTTATGCATGTTTATGTCTGTTGTTGTTGTTTTTACGTCAAAAACATGTTTGTTGATAGTTTACTTGTTTGTTCCGTGGACGAACTCATCAAATTGTGGCGTGGATCTATGACTGTGGATTTGGTTTTCACTGGCCGACCCAGGATTTTTTCAAATTAAAGTTGAAAGACTTCTTATGTATAAAAGACCCTATGAACACTGTGAAGTTACTGCCACGAACTGATAACTTTCTGAGACGGAACATGTTTTCAAAAGTTGCAAAATGTTATGTATATAATATATATATATATATATATATATATATATATATATGTCATGTGACGTAGCCTCACATCAAGGCATGTGACGCTCCATCACATGTAGTCTCTAGTGATATGAATCATTTCCCCATGCCACAACTACTAAAAGGAAGAATATTCATGTGGCTTGACTACTGTAGCGGGCGTCCCTAATAATTGTGAGAATTACTCATTAAATAAACAAGAGTGGTCATTGGGTGAAAGTGACCACGGAGAGATAGTTTAATAAGGGCTGGTGAAGTGCTGGTCATGTGTTTTGAACACTGAGTATGCACTCACTAGGAGGAGGGAGGAAGAAAGAATCAGTTTTAGCCCAGCAGATGGCCTAGAGACTCGAACCTGTCAGGACGTTGGTCAAGGGGTCCTCACCGCTGACCAGTCATTACCAGGTGAGCCATAGATAGTTGGGGAAAGCTACAGGGGAAAACCTAAAGAAAAGAGAAAGAAAGAATTCATATGGTGAATTGGGAAGCAGGTTACTTACACGAACCTTATTCGTGTTTCAGCCCTTCACCCTTTACATTTCTTTCACCCCGTCAGCCATTCCTCCTCTGAGACGGGTGGTTAACGATGGCCATGGTGGGGGGGGGGAACACACCGATAGTTCAGCCCCCAGAAATGAAGACCCCGGTAGAGGAGTCGGATCACATTGGTTCCCCAGTGACAGGAAAGTTCAAGGGGACAGAACGTTTTCTGATGTGGACAGGGCATCATGACAGTATGGGGCGAGTCTTATCTCTGATGCAGGTATGGCATCATGAATGCAGGAATTATTTATTCTACTGGTCTGGATCTTGGGCCAATGTTATATAGAAGGCCATGACTTTACATTTTTTGGAGGATGTGGGTATTCTTTCTTCAGCAAGAAGGAGGAATCTTGTAAGATTTTGTTTGTGTGTGTGTCTGCTGTCCCAACCTCTGCGCCACTTCAGAGGAATCCTGTAAGAATTTATTGATTTCAATTCGTAATCTGATTTATCTCTCAGTGTGAAGAGAAAGAGAGACACATGTATAGAATTTGTTTATTAATTGTTCGATTCATTTAGTAAAGTGTTTCCCCGATGGAGAGGGGGAGAAGAAAAAAAACATTTGGTAGTGCGCCTTTTGGTTGATTGGAGGGATTGCGTGTGCGTATGGAGTAAATGCTGTCATGACTGCGTGTGTGTGCAAAAGTGACAGTGTGACACACACACATCACACACACACACACACATATATATATATATATATATATATATATATATATATATATATAGCTGAGTAATTAAGTAGTGGAGGAAAACAAGTGCAGTTAACAATTCTTCCATCATTACAGTAATGACTTTGCAAAGATTTGAATTTTTTTTTAAAAATTGAAGATGAAGAAAGTGGGAAAATATTTGTTATAAATATGAAAACCTTTCACTAGCTGCATGAGGGAACCATCGCAATCACTCTCAAAGACAGATCTACATGTATTGCCTGCTCCTAGGCCTTTCGTCCACTGGATCGGACTCATCAGGGAGACTCGGCTGATTTTGCTGCGCTCTTGGCGTCAAATAGAGACACACCACAGTCCATAATTCTGTGGTGTTCTCACCATCAAGGGTTCAAAGAAGAATCCAACAGCACCCCAAAGCAGTCAGCGAAAGGTAGTACAAAAGAAAACGAAAGTGTGAAGAGGAAAAAAGTTGCTGAAAAACTAAAAACATGATGCAAACTGTATAATACGTAGGAGACAATATCTTGAGCCTATGCTTGAGGATCCATTTAAGGATGCAAGGGAGATCAAAAGATATGGAACAGTCTGAGTGGTCAGCTCTGCTGTTCAATAACCCAAGCATTGTCAGCGGCTAAGAATTGTGCAGAACAACCTTTACTTGGATCTCCTAAGAGATGCAATCACACACCACTGATTGACCAAACAATATAATGCTGAACAATTAAGTAGTGGGGGGAAACAAGTGCAGGTTAACAATTCTTCCATCATTACAGTGATAACTTGGCAAAGATTTTAAAATTTAAAAAAAAAAATTGAAGATGAGGAAAGTGGGAAAATATTTGTTATAAATATGAAAACCCTTCACTAGCCTCATGAGGAAACCATCATAATCCCTCTCAAAGACAGATCTATATGTATTCCCTGCTCCTAGGCCTTTCTTCCGCTGGATCGGACTCATCAGGAAGACACGGCTGATTGTGTCTGTGCTCTTGGCGTCAAATAGAGACACACCACAGTCCATAATTCTGTGGTGTTCTCACCATCAAGGGTTCAAAGAAGAATCCAACAGCACCCCCAAAGCAGCCAGCAAAAGGTAGTAAAATAAAAGAAAACAAAATTGTGAGGAGCAAAAAAAAATGCTGAAAAACTAAAAACATGATGTGAACAGTATAAAGCGTACGGGACAATCTCTGAGCCTATGCTTGTGGATCCATATATATATGTGTGTGTGTGTGTGTGTGTGTGTGTGTGTGTGTGTGTGTGTGTGTGTGTGTAGATCGAAATGATGAAAATATGAAATATGAATAGATGTAATACCTCGAGTTGGTACCAATTATTTTTCTTTTGGCGGAAAAAACTGAAAGTGTGAGGTAGCTGGTGGTGGTGATGGTATCATTGTTGTTGTTTGTTTGTTGTTGTTGTCGTCGTTGTTGCTGTTGTTCCTAAGCTGACTCAAAACGTGATCCATGATTCGCTTGATGTTGGTCTGCATTTGAATAAAGTAGCTTACTAATCTCTGTCCACGCCACATTGTTTGTTATATGCATGAAACAACGTGACATGAATCTTGGTTGATCCCATTCAGCTGAACAATTTCCCTTGCAGTCTACTGATGCCAACATGACCTCTCAGTATCCAGCTGTGTACAGCGACCTGCAGACTGAGGCCAGCAATCTGCCTGTTCCTGAGGGGTGCATGGAGTTCAGATCCAGTGAGTTGGAATTTTTACCCTGGGATAACCCTGACAATGTTGTAAGTACTGAAGCTGTCGCCTACGCACGCAAAGTGAGAATGGCTGTATTTGTGATCTTGTTTTTCATTGGTGGACCTGGTAATGCCATCAACATGGCGGTGTTCTTCAAACAAGGCCTCAATGACCGTGTCAACCTGTTGCTGTTCTCGTTGTCTTTTGCTGATGAAATGATGTTGATGGTGTCTATGTTGTTTGTACGGGGAGGAGTTTCACTTGGACTCGCCTGGGCCTGTAAGGGTGTTCATTGTGAACAATCATCTCGTTAGCCTCCAGGGCTTTGGTTTTGTTTCCTTTGTCCTGTCCACCATCATTGCCTGTGATAGATGTTACTGTGTCCTCAGACCTCTGAAGTACCAGACAATGATGAGTAATAAACAATGGCTTTCATCATTGTTGCGAGCAACATCATTACTCTAAGTCTATATTTTACATCAATGCTGAGATTACAGTTTGTCTGCGCTTATCATGCTGACCTAGAGGTAGTGGTAAATCGGTTGCATCATAGTCAGTTTTATTTAAATTACAGAGATCTAATCGACTTCATCGGCAACATCATCTTCGGCGTAGGCTTAAGTATTACAGTAATGATGGTGACTGTAGTAGCAACAGTCCTCACTGTTTTCAGACTTCAGCAGGCTGTGGCATGGCGCACAGGAACGTCGTCATCATTGTCTCCAAGGGAAGTGGCGCTGACCAAAATGCTGATTGGTACTTCTGTGCTGCTCGTTGTCTGTCTTCTTCCAACTTGCCTGTTCAGACTTGTCCGTGCAGTTCTGCCCGAAGTGAACACCGGAGGACGACATCAGAATCTGTATTTTCTGTGCTTGCGGATCACAGAAATGTTCGGGTTTATCAACTGGAGCGTCAATATATTTGTTTACTACATGATGGGATCCCGGTACAGGTACACGTTTTGGACACTTTTTAAAAGACAGACAAACGAAAGGAAAAGTGAAAGAAGATAATAACCTTCATTTTCGAGGATAACTGAGAAGTGCTAATGTGCCTTTTTCTATCATCCATTCCTCACCATCAACAAAGTTGACTACGGAAATACATGAAGTATGAAAAATTTAGGTCATCCACAATGATGAGACAGACACACACACAGAGACAGACAGAGAGACAGAGAGTAAATCACGAAAGACCATCGTAATAGAACGTGCCTATGGAATATAAGTAGAAATGCAAAACGATGCGTACACATTCCATAACAGTAAGCCCTGTAAACAAGAAAGAATAACTCAATAATGCGTAGCTAGTGTAAGACAAAGGGTGTGAAAGAAAGGCAGACAGACTGACGAACACAGAGACAGACAGAGAGAGTTACGAGACAGATCATCAAAGGAGAATTATCATGATGACTGTTAATGCAAACAAGCCAGAGAGGCCCACATCCATATTTCAGAAAAGTGAGTGTGAGTGAGTGAGTGAGTGAGTGTGTGTGTGTGTGTGTGTGTGTGTGTGTGTGTGGTGTGTGTGTGTGTGTGGTGGTGGGGGGGGGGGGGGGGCGAGGTGGCTTTGCAAAAAGTTAGTCGTTGATTTAACAAGAGAAAAACGACTGATAACGAATCCAGCATCAACATTCCAAAGGTAAACAATCATACGCTTCACTGTAATATCGCCATGGCATATACTCTGGATATTACTGCAGTATTTGGTCCGTACACACAAGCCTGAAAGTCAGGCTTGAAATAGGTCTCCAGATCAAAACAAAATCTGATTCAGTCCTTTGACGAGGTTTTGAAGATGAACTGGAGCATCTTTCAATACTTCTTTCAAGTATGTTGTTCCTTTCTGTACATCGCAATGGGCACTTGACTCTTTATGCTACGTACAACATTCTTAGCTCCCCTTTTCGCTGCTCTGTTTGCTTTATCATTAAAA
>JADBJO010006684.1:27500-35000 GCA_016801955.1 Conus betulinus | reverse complement strand
GTGATCTTTGAATTTCTGAAAGATATTAACATTTTTCATCTGATCTAAGATTTTACAGAAGAAAGATTTTTAACAAAATTTCGAAGGTGTATTTTACAGAGATGTGTAAATGGTGTTTTTTTGTTTGGTGTGTGCGTGTGTGTGTGTGTGTGTGTGTGTGTGCGTGTGTGTGTGCATGTGTGTGTGTGCGTGTGTGTGTGTGTGTGTGTGTGTGCGTGCGTGTGTGTGTGTGTGTGTGTGTGTGTGTGTGTGTGTGTGTGTGTGTGTGTGTGTGTGTGTGTGTGTGTGTGTGTGTGTGTGTGTGTGTGTGTTGATGACTTGTGAGTTGACTTCAACGTGGTGACAGCCCTGATATGACCCTTTGCGGTCGGTATAAGCAACATTACTTTTACGTCACCTTAGCTTAAGCAGGGCTTCCCATTCCACTCGACCCTTTTTGAAGTTGGTTCATGGAGTTGGTCAGTATCATGGCTTGTTGAGTTTAAAACTGGTCTGCGGGTGAAAGCCAGCAGAGTGCTTGTGTCACTGCTTCTATCCCCATCGTTAGACTTGAATTACGCATCCTGTCTTTCTTTAGTTCGGCCACTTTGCTTCACTGTGTATCCCCAGCCTGACTTACGTTTGGTGACAGAACCGTCAGTGTATGTAACAATATCATCTTTTGTGGCAAGGTTTTCTACCTGCTTCTGAATTTCTGCGTTGGTTTTGCCTTCTGGCCATTTTCGACAATGTCTTCCAAGTTCTGGAGCGATGGCAATTTTGCAGAGATGTTTGAAGTGGTCTGGATACTTTCCCCATTCCTTCGTTTCTTTGAGTTCTGCTAACTGGCACACAACCTGTATACTGTCTTCTGTCTGTCTGTCCCATCCATGATTTTCCACATCCTAGCCGAGTGCCTTTTGTTACCTTGACCGCCGTATGAAGTGGACTTTGGGATCTTCAAGCGCTCTGAAATATGCCTTCACCTGTTCTAGCTTGTGTCTTGCCTGCGTTGAAGAAAAAGTCAAGCAGGTATTGCATAGTTTCAACGTGTGTATCATTTGCGGTTCCCATGATCAATCTCATTGTTTCGTTTTAATTCTTTCTAATTTAAGAAGGCTACTCCTGGACAATGTACAAGCTCTAATCCATTATCAATAACACTGAGTAAAAGTGCGTAATACAATAGGTAGAGATGGCGCTGTTCAATGCCTTTAGCTGCCATTGCTTTCATTGCAGACGGGCCCTTTTCACATTGAAGAACAATATTCTCAACATGCTTTCTACAGGTTAGGATTCTGTCAAATCCTACACCCAAACAGCGTAGGTTGTCAGTTAATTCAATTGGTGTTCTTTGAAGGAAACTGAGTAATTGCTCTGGTGTCTTGTTGTTGAGAGTGCAGACCAATGTCTCGGCTTCCTTACATCACAGAGCAATGTTGTTCAACTGTTGCTAAACTGCTTTCATTCTTGCTTGAGCGTTCGATTAGCAGACCTCAGTAGAAACGGAACTGCTCGAGTGTTGACACTAGCAGACGTTGATCTAATCTACAAAACATATTAAAACAATTAAAACAATGGACTACCAAAGAGTTATTCGCTGCAAAGTGTGGTCTTGAGTGAAAACGTAAAAACGAAGGAAAGCGATGAAGAGAAGAGGAAAGAAGTTTAAGGGGAAGACGATAATTACCATCGTCGTCGTCGTTATCATCATCATATGATAATAATAATGACAATCATAATGACCATGATGATGATGATGGTGATAATGATAATGATGATCTTGAGAAGGTGAAGGCGAAGAAGAATGCTGCCGCTGCTGATGCTGCTGATGCTGCTGCTGCTGACGACGACGACATGATGATGAAATGATGATGATGACGATGATGATGATGATGATGATGATGATGATGATGATGACGATGAAGAAATAGGACGACGAGGAAGAAGCATAAAAATAATTATATTACCACTACTACTACTACTACTACTACTACTAATAATAATAATAATAATAATATAATAACAACAATAATAATGATAGTAATGGGAAAGATAGTAAGACAGAAACTACGAAATATACAAATGCATAAAAATGTGGAAAGTACAGAAGACTTTAAGTCATCATAAGATAATAATAATAATAACAATGATAATAATAATAATAAATAATAGCCATTATAATAATGGTTGAACTTCTAATCAAAGTAATAATAATAGTAGAAATTGATAGTAATATGATGATGAAAATAGTAAACCGCAGGTGGAAAGGAATTAAACTGATCAAACAGAGAAAGGTAAAATATTACTGAAACGTACAAGGGGTAAAAAAAGGAAGAAATAGCTAGATATTAAAGGGGAAAGATATGTGACTGACAGAAAATCAGAGTAAGAAAAGGGACGAACAGATAATAAGTAAGAATAGTCTGATAACCAAAATATACACAGTAAATGAAGAAGGAGTGTGTACCAGCCGCCGTGGCGAAGTGGTTAGCGTCGCGGACTCCCGCTGGGAGGTCGTGGGTTCGAATCCCATCAGAGTCATGTGGGTTTTTCTGCCCCGACCGGCTCCTACCCAGAGTTGAGTTGAGTTTGCTGCGGACTCAGTTGGGAAGACTGGGACCACACAGTCGAGTTTCATCCACTTAATGGATGCTTTTCTGAGAGTGTTGCTCAAATCTCCTGACCAACACTGCAGGTGCCTGTATCTCTCGGGCCTGGTTGACGCCGGATATATTATGAAAGGAAGTGTAGAGTACAGCCCTGTCATGTAGTCTCAGACCGAAATGGAAATCCGTAGCATCATCTTAATCATCATCATCCTCATTCTTATCGATCAGCATAAAAAAAAATGTCTCAAATTCTGTGGCCCTTCATGCCCTGCTTTCATGGTGACCTCAGTTTCGATGTCCTCTCCACGTCTGTGGCCTTGGTTTGGTTTCGTCGGGGTCACCGGTATCGGCGAGTCCATGGGGGCTGTCGTTGGACGGACGTGGTGGCGCCCTCTGGAGGGAGAACTCACGCCGGCTCCACGACTAAGCAATTATTGTCGTCAGTAGGGGGTTTAGTAGATGGTGTCCTGCGTATGTTAGATCAGAACACACATCACATTTGGTTTATCCATCACATTATTCTTTAGTCTCACCTCAACACACGTCACCATGTAGTACCTGAGAGCTGGCGTTTCTAGTAGGTCCCAGATTCTCAGACAATACGTTAATGACGTTTCTAGTACTGTCCCAGACACTCGACAATACGTTAATGACGTTTCTAGTACTGTCCCAGACACTCGACAATACGTTAATGACGTTTCTAGTACTGTCCCAGACTCTCGACAATACGTTAATGGAGTTTCTAGTACTGTCCCAGACTTCCAGACAATACGTTGATGACGTTTCTAGTACTGTCCCAGACTCTCAGGCAATACGTAAGTGACATTTCTAAAACTGTCCCAGACTCTCGACAATACGTTAATGAAGTTTCTAGTACTGTCCCAGACTCTCAGTCAATACGTTAATGACATTTCTAGAACTGTCCCAAACTCTCAAGCAAAATGTCAATGACGTTTCTAGTACTGTCCCAGACTTTCAGACAATACATTAAGCTGGAATTCCAAAAAAACGCCAGACTATTCCAGATTGTTTCAGATGAAAAAAGTGTGAAAGAAACATACTTTCATCCTCAGTGTTTTCCTTGTTTTCATATCTGATTTATGTCAAACCTTTCATTATAACGGGTATGCCATGTGTCGTGCTTACCTGTTTATGTATGATAAATTTTAAGTTTCTTACCTCATTTCTCTGTTTCTCTTCTTTTCTTACAGTACTGGAAAATACTTTTGTTTAATAACAGTGTATATAAGAAAATGCATAATTCTCCTCTAAAAATGTTTTTCGTTTATTGTTATTTTTTTTTTGTTGTTTTTTTTTTTTTTTTTTTTTTTTTTTTGGGGGGGGGGGGGGGGGGGGGGGGGGGGGGGGTTTGGGGTTGTTTTTTTTTTTTGAGAAATGATATCCCATTCTGTGACACTTTTGCTTTGGAGATGTATGTGCTGATGATTCATTTAACCAGAAAATTGAAGTCGTGTTACCTACTCTTTAAACTCTCTTTTAATCATAGTTTTTTGTGTTTCTACTTGGTTTCCTTTCTCTCCTTTGATTATTCCTGTTTGCCTATAGCTTTGACGTTTTGCTATTCTTCATACCCCATCTCTCTCTCTCTCTCTCTCTCTCTCTCTCTCTCTCTCTCTCTCTCTCTCTCTCTCTCTCTCTCTCTCTCTCTCTCTCTCTCTCTCTCTCTCTCTCTCTTGGTTTGAGTGACAATTATATAATTCTTTCCGGCCCACAATGTTTTAGTTTCACACTGAGAACAGTTAGCATGTCCACTTGTTTATTTCTTTTGTTTACTTGTTTGTTTGCTTTTCGGTAGACGAACATTTGTGGATGAATGAAAGGTTGTCATGTTTATTTGCTGAATTAGAACTAGACAGCTATCCAGTTTGTAAACATTTATACAGTACGTGGCTGATTATCGATTACAGCAATGGGTTGCAGAGAACAACCTTGTGGGAGAATTTCATGCAAGTGTAAGTACCGTGTCCGCCGAACATGAACAAACGAATCACAAGACAAAACACGACGCGTTTCGACCTCTTAGGTCTTCTAGGCAAGAGAAACAACACTCGAGACAACGAACAGTCAATCATCTCATCAAATTCGTCGCCGCAAGATGGGCCTCGTGTTGTGTCTTGTAATTTGTTTCTATATGTTTGGCGGATACAGTTCTTAAACCTTTTAAGATTCGTTGAGATTTCCGCCTACAGTTGCCTCGCTTTGCAGCCAACACGGACCGTGCATTTTACACGCTGCGTCATAGAATGAAATGCCTTTAGGATTGTAAGATTTATTTACAATACTTTTTTGGTGCACAGTAAGAATTAATCTGCCCACTTTTCTGGATAAACTCCTTTATCACAAAGATTATTCAAGAAAAGTATCAAAACGATTCGAAATCAAATCTCATTTATAGCCATGTTTTAACAACCCACCTACAATGCGGTCTGGTTCAGCAACTATACAATTTGTCTTCATTTTCCTTAATGCAAGAAGAACCTCTTCTTTAGTAACTGGGTGCTTAAAGGTCTCTACTTTCTGGACACTGTCTACAGCTGTTATACAAGACAAATCTTCATCAGTACACGTATCTTTTGGTTGAAGCTCTTGAAAATGTATAACCCAGTGTGTCGATAGCAATACTGTTTGCCGGTTGTCCATATTTGAACGAAATCTTAGATACTGTGTTCTAAAACTACTTCTGAACTTTAATGTTCGAGACTAAATTATTCAGAAGAGAGTAATTAGATTGTTTCCTTTTCTTGCTTTGTAAATATTCAGACTCCTGTCTTTGTATGCAGTAGCTGACATGGTTCTCTTTAACATATATACGATTAAATTTGTTCACCATTTGTTCATTTATGAACCAGGTTTTGAAAACTCTACAATCAGAATCAAACCGACCTTTACCTGCATAACTTTTGGGTTAATTCTTTTTCATATATCCGCTGCATTTTTTGAACAAGAATTAAAAACATCCAGTGCGCCGGTGATGTCAATATCAATAAAGCGAACAGCATTTGACATTTTTTGCTGAAATTCTATTGACGAAATATCAGTAAAGTATGCCTCAGCAAGATCTTGTCTTGAGACAAACTTTGGGAATATGGTTGTTAAATTATGGCGCTTTATTCTCCTGATCATCTAAACGGTTAAAGCTAATTTTGACAGGCATTTGATCTGACTCGATTTGCTCACTTATTCTCACCTCGCAGACATCACGCAAAGAGGAAAACGATTCACAAGGCATCAAAAAAAAAATTAATTTACTCTGCGCACACTGTCATATATACATACAGCAGCCATTGTTCGATTGCATTTAATAGATAAATCGAGTGCAGTGCACATATTTAACAACAATTGCCATAGTTAGTATGAGTTTGTCTTCAGAGCATCTACCAATACTACGTGGGTGACTAGACAGCTGCAAATCTCAAACCCTACTACATCGATTTTCCGAACAATGATGATGAAGTGTTGACATTCTACTGTTCAAATCCTACACAACAGAATATACAAATCACCACCAGTCAGCAAACAGTTAGTCAAGAATTCTTTCAATGATGCGACACCATTTTCATCTTCAAAATGCGCGTGATATGATATGACCCCTCATAAGAAAACTTAAAAAAAAATTATCTAGAACATCTTCAACTACTCTAAAACAATGATTTGCTCAGAATGAAAGCACCAAAAACGGTAGTTTTAAATATCTACCTGTTTAACATACAATATACATTCGTTTTTTCAGGAAGCTTATCAGGTCACCAGATCGTTTCTGCTGGGTAGTAAATTTAACCGCAGGCACACACACACACACACACACACACACACACACACACACACACACACACACACACACACACACACACACACACACACTTGTATAGCCCAAAATAGACTTGAAGAAAATGTCTCTTCAGGTGTTTCAATAGGACAAAGAATTGAACAATATAATGCCATTTACATTCAAATGTAAGAAAGAAAACGATTGTTTTAATACATGTAGCGTCATGTACAATGTCATTTTTAAAAAGATTGGAGCTTTATGTGTACATAAACACTAATTCACACATACACGCAGGAGCGCGGTCACACAAGTGCTTATGCACACACACACACACACACACACACACACACACACACACACACACACACACACACACACACACACACACACACATCTCTCTCTCTCTCTCTCTCTCTCTCTCTCTCTCTCTCTCTCTCTCTGGCATCCTCTAGGTGAGTCAGCTCCCCTCCTTGGCATCATCTAGGTGAGTCAAGGTGTTGCTGGGCCTCTCGGCCTTCGGGCTGGCCACAGTGATCATGGTGTTAAAGTATGTGGCTTCTGTGTTTTTGTGTATCTATTTTTATTAGTCTAGACAAAGAAGCTCTTAGTTGAGAGTTAGATTTCCTGGGAATGTCTTTATAATTTGTAGTGAAAATAAATACATGTGTAAATTCTAAGAGCCTGTTTGTTGAAAGGATGCTATATATATATATTCTGCCTCGTCCTGTCCTCTGTTTGGTATGTTCTGAACATGGATGGAGAAGTTTTTTCTAACATTTCACACTGCTCTATCAACCTCACTCTAGCTCACGTTCAGCCTCGTATCTCTGAATAAGGATACTCTCTCTCTCTCTCTCTCTCTCTCTCTCTCTCTCTCTCTCTCTCTCTCTCTCTCTCTCTCTCTCTCTCTCTCGATGACGGTACATAGGAATCTTAGTCATTAGTCAGTTGCAGTGTCGATTTATTAACAACCCACAATTACTTTAGTAGATCCCCAACATCCCCAAATCTTCTAGTAACATCCCCTATACATCAGAGCACAATTCCTTTTGTATAACAGTTCTACGACCCACACGCACAATATCCGTTCGTGCGATAGTTGGTTAACACCAAATGAAC
>JADBJO010006684.1:0-20000 GCA_016801955.1 Conus betulinus | reverse complement strand
TCAGTGTGAACCAGACCCATGGATTACAGCGTGAAAAACAGAGATTGACCAATAAACACAAGGACTAACTGCTGTGTAATGTGAAGCAGACTGATTCTTGCACAAAGTGAGTCCCTGCTGCACACTTTGAAACAGACAAGCTCACCATAGTAGACTCATTGCTATACAGTGAGAAGCAGACAGACCGATGCAAAGTGTGAAGCAGAAGGACTATTGCCCAGTTTGAAGAGGACTCACTGCTGCTTGGGGGCTGAATAGTTCAGTGGTAGAGCACTGGATTCGTAATCTTGGTGATCCTGGGATTGTGGGATCGAATCTCCGCCAGGCCGTTTTGATACAGGATGATTTTCCCTCGAAATTAACATTGCTTCTGACTCCATTTCCCATACAGTCCTTCGAATAAGACTATAAACAAAGGTTCCATGTTTGAACGCATGCATAACATCTTGTACACATGTAAAATCCCATCACCAACTTTCGGAAGAGAAGGTCAGTTTGGCCGTTGGTATGGATAATACGTTTACAATAGCATGTACCCTACGTGACAAATGGAAAGAATGAAATAATTAAGGACACTGAGTGAACAATATTGAACGATATTGACTGGATGACACAGGAAACGACTATATGAAACGCCAGCTGGCAGCTCTTTAGTTGGTACTACCCAGGTAGGCAGCCCGATGTGTAAACGAGTGTAGATTGTAAAGTTCTTAGAGCTTGGTCTCTACCCGAGGATAGGCACTATACAAGTATTCATGATTATAATAATATAATGATAATAAGGACAATAATAAGAATAAGGACAACAACAACAACAACAACAATAATAATAATAATAATAATAATAATAACAACAACATTAACAATAACAGTAATAATAATGGTATTAATTATGCTGCAGAGTGTGAAGAAGACAGGCTGACTGAAACAGAATAATTCACCACAGGACAGTGTTAAAAAGATTCCATGCTGTTCAGCGTGAAGCAGATAGACTCATCAATTCAGAGGGACTTTCTGCAGTATAGAGTGAAGCCGAAGACTCATCAAATCAGAGGGGGCTTTCTGCAGTATAGAGTGAAGCTGAAGACTCATCAATTCAGAGGGACTTGCTGCAGTATAGAGTGAAGCAGATAGATTCATCAATTCAGAGGGACTTTCTGCCCTATAGAGTGAGACAGATAGACTCATCAATTCAGAGAGACTTTCTGCAGTATATAGTGGGGCAGATAGACTCATCAATTCAGAGGGACTTTCTGTAGTGAAGCCGAAGACTCATCAATTCAGAGGGACTTTCTGCAGCATAGAGTGAAGCCAATAAAACATCAATTCAGAGGGACTTTCTGCCTTATAGGGTGGGGCAGATAGACACATCAATTCAGAGGGACTTTGTGCAGTATAGAGTGAAGCAGACAGACTAACCAACGTATGCAGAATCACTAGTGTACTGTGTGAAGCAAACAAACAATCACTGAATCAGTGAAAAGCATGACACTCACACCATGCTCCCAGAAGAAGATAAACTCGCCACAATGCAAAGTGAGCAGAAAAAACATCCGACTGTTCAATCTGAAGTGAAGAGAGGGGGGCTAAGGGAGGATGAGAGCGGGTGTGGCATGACAAGAGATGTGTGCATTGTCATGAATGTGTCAGATATATAACGTAAGTAAATTTCCATGTTGAGGAGTGCAGGTGGAGGTTTTTGAAAAGAAAGAGATCAAAGAATTGTGAAAGTATGGCCACAATGTTAGACATTATATGAATAGTGCTTAAATCCCTAACCTTTCCTTTTGCTGATTGGATGCTGAGGCACGTGATGGGTGAGAGATGCTCACTGTTTGTAGGGCGAGTGTGTTACCGATCTGTATGGTAGACCAGGAGTTGCCGAACAGAAGGATAGGTCTTTTGACTTGGGTCAAGACTATTGAGACAAACATTTTTCAACCTTGGGAGTTGAAAGGGAAAACTTGCTGTTCTCACAGCTACCAGTGAGTGGTCATTGATGCAATGGCAGACAAGCGTCTGCTAGAGATTTATACAGCATTGATTCCCCACAGAAAAAACCTTCGGACTGTCTTCGGTCTTCAGTGAGTTTTCACACATTTTCACTGTACAGTTTCTTCAGTTCAGAGTGAATGACAAAACTTCACATTACATCAAGACTTGATGTAAAGCGTTTATCATTGTACCCTGACATCAGCGCAAATTTGTGAAAAAAACACTTTGAAGTCTGAAGACATGAAAAGACTGCTGTGTTTATTCTTATAGTTTACGACTGTGGTGTTTTCTACTGTCTGTTTTACAAAATGCGGAGCCCAGAACATCAAGACAGCATTATTTTTCACAGAGAGAGAGAGAGAGAGAGAGAGAGAGAGAGACTCCGGCAACAGAAGACGCCCACCTCAGAACTCGTTGCACCCTGAAACCCTCACACCGAAACACCTTTCAAGAATACTTTCGCCACGGCTGGGATTCAACCTCGGAACTCTTAGATGAGTTGGTGTCTCGAGGTGTGCCTTTTTAACGGATGTTTTAGCCACATCTCTTCCGGACACCTGTTAGCAGTGGGCAAATGGGAGCTTCATGAACGTCCCTTCTGTTCCTCCTCTACCAAATCCAGCTGGGACTCTTTCTTAACGCCTCTGCCTTTGCCTGGAGGCGTCTGGTCGTCTCCTTCTTGCGAGAAATTACTAACTGTTTCATGGAATCATGAGTTGTTGCACCTACAGAGCCCCCTTGCTTTAACTTCCTTGGCGATGATTTTGGCTTGAAAGTCAGATTCCCTTAGACTGCTGGCTAGACTGGCGTACTTCTCAACCATGTGATGTGAGCTGACTCCATTATGCTTCCATCTAATGCAGCTAGTTCAATCAGAATCATTTGTTTGGATAAATCCCCATAAGGTACTATATCTCATCTCGTGCCACACTTCCTGAACATCTGTGGATTTCCATCCACAAACTGGAAGTTTGTTGAGCACCCTCAGTCTTTTACTCCATTCAGTAAATCCTGCGTCCATGCTCTTGATGTCACAGCTGTTCCAGACCATGATTTTCGGCCTTCAGCTCGTACAGCGTCGCTGCTGGAGCTTTACATGACTCAATGTTTCCTCTGACATTGCCAACCGCATGCATGATCTCTTCACACACTTGGTCATGTCTCCATGTGTGCTTTTCCATGGGCTAGCGCTGTTTTGCATGAGCTCGGGATATGTTCCATTGTTTGTTTGTCCTGGCAGAATGGACAAATAGCATCATCTGATTTTCCCCCAATTCAACAGTTTTGCGTCCGATGGCAGGAGGCCATATGCAGATCTGGTGAAGCTAATCCTCATGGGGGTGGGGGGCGGGGTGGGGGTATGGGGAGGGTATGCCATATTTAATTCCAGCTAAGACTTGCTGGGGTATTTCCGACGCTTGCCACTGCCTTTGTTGGCCTTGCAGAACTGGCTTCTGGATTCTCTTCAGATCTTCTTTTTCAGCTCCTGTACTATCATTTCTCTCTTTGTTCTTCCCTTTTTGTATTTGACACCCCTTCATTTCTGTTGATCCCAGAACCTGTCTTTTAGCATGGTATCCCAGCTTTTTATCCTGTGTCCTCGAGTATGGTTAGTGAGCTGTGTTTCTTTACTTTGTACTCCTCAAGAACAGGTTTCAGAGGCATCTTTGGCTTTTACATCACAACGTCAGTGAGACTCGGTGGACACACCAAACCATTTCCTTGTGTACTTGTTGATTTGGGTCTCAATGATTTCACTGTGATAATACTGATGTATATCAGTAGAGATCAGCGGAGCTTCAGAATCAGCATGAACTGCAGACACCAGATCTTGTGCTAGCAAAGGGGGCCACACTGGTTTATCTGCCTGGTTTCTTTTCCCCGCCATGGGTCTTTCAAAGAGTCAGCTCACCACCTCCAGGGCTGTTGACCGGTTCTTCTGTCACTGTTGGAATGGCTTCGTTGGCTACGTAAACGCAACTGCTTCAGCTGCCTTTACTATCCACAGGAAGATGTTTTGCGATTTCGTTGATTTGAAACACTCTTGATGAAGCAGTTAGCTCATCTTATTGTTTTGTCTTCCTAGGTTGAAAGGAGTTTCGTTCAAAGCCATGATGACTTTCAAAGGTGGCATTTTGGTATCCATTGCCGAAGACTGTTTTACTTTTACACCTCATGGCTGCTTTCAAGATAACCTATAATGCCATGACAAACAGTTATGGAGAAAATTGCACAGCCCATAGCTATGTCGGCTTTTTTGTGTGGAAAAACTCACTGAGAAGCCATAGAAATTCTTCTCTCAGCATTTATCAGATGCTCTTTGAAACATAACACATCTTGAGTCTTGCATGATCTCGTGTAGACCTGATCTATATGCGTGTGTCTTATCAAGCAACACAACGTTGAGGCCCTTCTTTTTCCTCTGCCTAGCTTTTCGAATTGCTTCCCAAATCTTGGCGGCATGTTCTAAAGAGCTAGGTATCCCTGGATGCCCTCTTGTTGGACTAATACATCCTAGTACTCGTTTTCTTTAGGCTGTTAAATCAAGCCCACTACCATGACAAAACCACTTCTTCCGCTCAATCAAGCTGCCCATCCACATCCACTTCCTGGCTTGCCTCGTTACAGCCCCGTCACCGGCAATCCACAGGGAGCAATCAATGTCAAGTCGTCAAGAGGCAACCCACTAGAGGAGACACCTGCATTGCTGATGAGTCATTTGGGTGATGTTCAGTGGTGCCTGTTCTGATCCAAGGTAAGCAGGACAGCACGTGCTAAGCCACCAACTGACGGCAATGTCTGTTCAGCCAGCATGATTAAGTTCTTCCTCCTCCACCACGTCGAGAAGGATTCTCCTCATGCCTCTTTCCCTTTGACGCAAACATGTATTTCAAGTGGGATGAATTTTGAGGCTTGCTCAACATGTATGTGGAAATGAAAGTCATCTGGGCCCATGTTTTATTTTCATTTCCAGCTCTAAAGGTTCGGCATCGATCTCTGTGCCCTTCAAAACTTACGGACTGGCGTGCAGACAAACTTGGGATTGTCCAAAAGTAGCTGTCAATCCTTGTGGGGTTTACCTCTAGTTACTGATTCCCATAGGCTGTGTGTTTTACATTTTTACCTTTGGTTTTCTGGACATGTTTTAGTCTGCCATCTGACTTACAGCTGTTATTTTCCCATTCGCTGAGCGCTCTTGTTTGTTTCGCATGCGATTTGTGTGTGGTGTGTGTGTGTGTGTGTGTGTGTCTGTGTCTGTGTCTGTGTCTGTGTGTCTGTGTGTCTGTATCTGTGTGTGTGTGTGTGTGTGTGTGTGTGTGTGTTGTGTGTGTGTGTAAAACACTTTTTTGTTATGCTGGATGGTCTTCTCGATGTCTGCGTTCACTTGTGTTTATATGGCAGTGCTCCTCACCAGCAGGTAGCAGAGTGCAGGTACAGGAGTGATGAGCTCTCCACAGACAGTAACAACTGGCGTGTCTGGCTCTGCTCACTTTCCCTTCTTGAGGGACAGTGCAACTCACTAAGCACTCACTAGAGACGAATAACTTCTCCTGCCCCTTTATGTTGTGTCTTTTAATTTTTTTGTGTGTGTGAAACGAATCGTGATGTTTGCTCCGCTTCCTCTCTCTCTCTCTCTCTCTCTCTCTCTCTCTATATATATATATATATATATATATATATATAGAGAGAGAGAGAGAGAGAGAGAGAGAGAGAGAGAGAGAAAACAGAGAGAGAGAGACACACAGAGTGAGAGAGAGTTTATCAAGATTCCCAAGAAAGGCGACAATCAGCAACTGCACAAACTACAGAGGAATCATACTGCTGTCAGTGCCAGGAAAGGTTTTCAACAGAGACATTTTGAACAAGTTAAGGATCCCGTTGATGCTCAACACCGCGACCAGCAGACTGGCTTTCGCAAGATTCGATCCTGCACAGACCAGATCGCGACGCTCCGCATCACTGTTGAGCACTGTTGAGCAATGGAACGAGTGGAACTCATCCCTGTATGTCAACTTTTTCGACTACGAGAAAGCCTTCGACAGCGTAGAGACCAAGACACCCTGTGGAAGCTTCTCCAACATTACGGTGTGCCGGCAAATATCACACCACCATCATCAGAAACTCATACAAGGCTCTGACCTGTAGAGTCATCCGTGGAGGGCAGCTCACAAAGGCATTCGAAGTGAGGACTGGTGTCAGACAAGGTTGCCTGCTTTCACCATTTCTATGTCTACTGGCAATCGACTGGGTCATGAAGACCTCAACAGCTCAGAGAAGACATGGGATCCTGTGGACACAGCTCGACGATTTGGACTTCGCCGACGACCTGGCACTACTTTCGCACACTCAACATCAGATGCAAGAGAAGACAAGCAACGTAGCAGCCACATCAGCACAAGTAGGGCTCAACATCCATGAAGACAAGAGCAAGATTCTCAATGCCAACACTGTCAGCACCAACTCGATCAAGCTGGGACAGCGAGACGCTAGAGGAAGTAGAAGCCTTTACCTACCTGGGCAGTGTCATCGACAAACAGGGGGTCACAGACGCCAATGTCAGAGCAAGGATCGGAAAGGCCAGGGCAGCGTTCGTACAGTTACGGAACATCTGGAGCTCCAAAGACTGTCAGTCAACACCAAAGTCAGGCTCATCAACACCAACATCAAAGCAGTTCTGTTGTACGGGGTGGAAACCTGGAGAACTACAGTTGCCACCACCAGGAAAGTGCAAGTGTTCATCAGCAACTGCCTGCGCAAGATTCTCCGCATCCAATGGCCAGACACCATCAACAACAACGAGCTCTCGGAGAGAACAAACCAGCTGCCCGCAGAACAGGAAATCAAGAAACGACGTTGGGCTGGATTGGACATACGCTGTGGAAGCCCGCGAGCAACATCACCAGACAAACCCTAACATGGAACCCCCAAGGAAAACGAAAAAGAGGTCGGCCAAGGAACACCTGGCGCAGGGATCTGGAAGCAGACATCAGGAACATGGATGACTTGGAACCAGCTGGAGAAAAGAGCCCAGGAGAGAGATGCCTGGAGGTCCTTGGTTGCCAGCCTGTACCCCAGAAGGGGTAAAAGGTGATTATGATGATGATGATGATGATGATGATGATGATGTATATGTAATCTTATGTTCTCATTTTCTTCTTCAACACCGTTTGTAGAGACAGGCCTATTTTGAAAAAACATCCACAAAAATCGGTCACAATGCATTTCTGTAGCTTCTTTCTGATTATTTCCACGCATCTGTCGTGTCTTTGTGTGTAGAGGCCCCTCAGTCGACGACATCCATTCAACGCATAGGAATTTGTGTCAGAACGAAACCCACTCAAAGCATACTCTCTCCGATAAGTATCAGGATAGTAGATGTTGTTCACTGCATTGGTCTCCAGCAGCTGTAGCTGATGAACCTGGTTATTTGGTCATTGACGAGGTGTCCTATGGAGTGGGCACATACATCATCCATGTATGCCTGACATGGAGAAGGCATTGAAGCTGGTGTGAATGGCTGCTCCATCCACCGAATCCACGGGTCCAACGAATGAATGAAACACAACAGCTGACCACGGGCGGCCTTGCACAATGCCACGATGCCTGGTAAATCCTGGGCGTGGACGTGTCTCCCGTCTGCACCTGGAATGTAGAGTGGGTGTAGATATCCGCCGTCACGTCGATGGTGTGCTGGGGGTAGCCGGCGCTATGCATCGCATCCAACATCACTCTGTGATCAATGCTCCCATAGGCGTCCTTGATGTCAACGAAAGTAGTGTAGAACTGGCTTGGTACATGCTTGAAGTTCTCAATTGCAGCTTTCAAGCAGAATACGTGTTCTTGAAGGCCGTTTCTTGGTATAGACCCCTTCTGTTTTTTGTTGACAGCCTTCCAGTTGAAACAACCATGGTAAAAGCCTCCTTTGCACTAACTTCATGTAGATCTTGTACAAAGACGTCAACAAGGAAATAGGTCTCCAATCACCAGGCTGCATCACATTCCCTCTTTTTAGGGAAGTAAAGTGATCGTGGGCATGTTTCCAATCAGTGGGAATTCTTTTGTTTCTCCAGCCAGCAAATGTTAAATATTGCCGTCAAAGGCAATGGCAGACGTTGCAGATTTTTTTTTTTTTCAGAAAAGAATATTCAACTCCATCGTATCCAGGGGCTGTGTTATTCTTCAGCGATTTCACCACCGATATCACTTCGTCCTCGGTGAACGGATCCAACTGCAGCTCTTCTTCAGGAGGAAAGAGGGGCGATGTTGACAGGCCAGGGTGGAGGGGGGGGGGGGGGATATTCCAATACCTTTTCACTCTTCTGCTGGAAAATCTCCGTCAACACGTCCACTTCAATGGGACAAGTGGGTCGGGCTTCTGATCTGCTGTCGTTCTTGATGATCTCAATGGCACGTTTCTGATTATCTAACCAAAACTGCATTAGCTCATACTTTTCCACGCTCCGCGCTCCACAACAGTGAGACTTCGCCTCAAGAGATTCACCACGCCAAACAACACACAGACAAGGTACAATGTCGGACTGCTCAGAAACAGGGACACACGGGCAGCATTCCAGATCAGCCTTTCCAACAGGTTCCAGCCGCTACAAGAGCTGATAGAAGACGGTGAGACGGACATCGAGACACAGTGGGAACACTGCAAGAAGCTCTGGCATGACACATGTGAAGAGATCCTTGGCACACAGCAGCGAACAGAGAAGTAAAGAGGAGCATCAAGAAGGACAAGAGGGACTACTTTGACGACCTGGCCAGTCAAGCAGAGGCAGCAGCCGGACAGGGGAACCTGAAGGACCTGTACCTGGTGACCAAGAAGCTGACAGGCAAGTTCCAGCAGACAGACAAGCCAGTGAAGGACAAGAACGGAAAACCCACTGACAACAACCGAGGAACAGCTGAAAACGATGGGCAGAACACTTCAGGGAGCTGCTGAACCGCCCCGCCCCTGACGCACCACCAGACATCCCACCCGCAGAGACAGAACTGCCCATCAGCTGCGACAAACCCTCAAAGCAGAGATCAAGAAGGCCCATCATGACTCTGAAAAATGGGGAAGGCTGCAGGGCCGGACGAGATACCAGCAGAAGCCATCAAAGCAGACACAGAGACACACTGTCAACATGCTATACAGCCTCTTCAGCAAGATCTGGGAGAAGGAGGAGGTACCGGCCCAGTGGAAAGAAGGAATCATCATCAAGCTGCCAAAGAAGGGAGACCTCAGGGACTGCAGCAACTACCGAGGGATCATGCTCCTGTCAACGCCAGGCAAGGTTCTCAACAGGGTTCTACTGGAGAGGATGAAAGACCAGGACATGAACTGCAGGACTGCCCACGCGGTCAGCTGTCTGAAAGTTTCGAGGTGAAGACTGGAGTTCGGCAGGGTGCCTGCTGTCGCCGTTCCTCTTCCTCCTGGTCATTGACTGGATCATGAAGACCACTACAACAGGCAGGAACAACGGTATACAGTGGACACTCTGGACGCAGCTCGACGACCTCGACTTTGCTGACGACCTGGCGCTCCTGTCACACAGCCACAGCCAGATGCAGGACAAGACCACTCGCCTGGAGACCACATCAGCCGGGACAGGGCTCAAGATCAACAGGAAGAAGACCGAGCTGATGAAAATCAACACCACTGCCACACATCAGTCACAGTCGGTGGAGAGCCCATCAGGGAGGTGGAGTCTTTCGTCTACCTGGGAAGCGTGGTTTGACCAACAGGGAGGCACGGACCGAGACGTCACAGCCAGAATCGGCAAGGCAAGAGCAGCTTTCGTCATGCTCAAGAACATCTGGGCATCTGGAGGAATGGCATAAGAACCAAACTCCGCATCTTCAACTCCAGTGTGAAATCAGTTCTGCTCTATGGATGCGAGACATGGCGGACAACACAGACGATGCAACAAAAGATTCAGACATTCTTCAACACCTGTCTGAGGCGCATCTACAAAATCCGATGGCAGGACAAGATCCGAAACGAAGATCTGTGGGAGCGTGCGGGACAGGAAACCAGTGGCCAAGCAGATACTGCGAAGGAAGTGGAGCTGGATCGGACACACCCTCAGGAAGCCAGCGTCCCAGCACCACACGTCAAGCCCTGACCTGGAACCCGCAGGGAAAGAGGAAGGGAGGCCGGCCTCGCAAACAGTTGGAGGCGAGACACTGAGGCGGAGCTGAAACAACTTACATACATACATACAGACATACATAGCTCTGTCTGTCTGTCTGTCTGTCTGTTGCGTGTGTGTGTGTGTGTGTGTGTGTGTGGTGTGTGTGTGTGTGTGTGTGTGTTTAAAAAGGTTAGTGGTCTCAAACGTATTGACCTTGATATGAAGTATAAAATCTGAAATGTAGGCAAGAACAGAGTCACTGGATTCAGGTGGAGGTCCGTGGCAGATCACACAGCACATCCAGGACATCTTGACAGTGTGATTTCTTTCAATACATAGTTCTCGTTGAACATGTGTTTTGCAGGCTTTATATCACAAACTGATTACGCCAGCAAAAATAACATTCTTTCATGCAATTTAAACTTTTTGGTGAACAAAAGTTAATTTTTTTTGTTGTTTTTACTTTACTTTTAAAGAAAGCAGTACACGGGGTTGATTTCTTAGTCTGTACCATGTATATCATTCCACCTGACGCAAAATAAATATTTTCACTAATGAAAGACTTGTAAGGTGAAGCTAAAAGTCTGTCGATGTTGGCGGAGTTCCTTTCCAGCCATAACAAAAGTAGCGAAGACCTCTCCACGTGTATCACACCAGTCAGCTGTGCGCATGAAACTGACATCAAACCTTGCTGATCCTTAGCTGAATCTTCTCTCTGCAGCACACAGGTGCCAACATGACCTCCCAGAACCAGCGGCCGTACAGTGATCTGCGAACGGAGCCCAAAATCGATCCGTCCCTGAAGGTGGCATCGAATTCAGAGTTGGGTGAGTTGGAGTTTTTGCCCTGGGATAACCCTGATAACATCATCAGTGGCAAAGTTGTGGCCTATGCAGTAAAGTGAGACTGGCTGTATTTCTAATCCTGTTTTTCATCGGTGGACCTGGCAATGCCATCAACATGGCGGTGTTCTTCAAACAAGGTCTCAGAGATCGCGTTCAAACCTCCTGCTGTTCTCGTTATCTTTCGCCGATGCGGTGGTGCTAGTGGCTTCTGTGTTGTGTTGTACGGGAAGAGTTTCACCTGGAATCGCCGGACCCTGTCAAAGTGTTCATTCTGAACAATCACCTTTTCAGCCTCCATGGGTTTGGCTTTGTTTCTCTGGTCCTATCGGCTGTCATTGCCTGTGAGAGATGTTACTGTGTCCTCAGACCTTTGAAGTACCAGACTCTGATGCGTACTAAAACAATGGCCATCATTATATTGCTGTGCATATCATTATTCTAAGTCTATATTTCACATCTATACTGAGATCAACAGTTCGTCTGTGCTTATCATTCTGACACAGGAGTGGTGTCAAATCAGTTACTTCGTAGTGAATTTTTATTTAAATAACCGGGATTTTATGACTGTATTAGCACCATCTTATTTGGTCCAGTTCTGAATTTACAGTGATGATAGTGACTGTATCAGCCACGGTGTAAACTGTATTCAAACTCCGACATGGCTGTGGCATGGCGCAACACAAACACATCGTCATCATGTCTCCAAGAGAGGTGGCGCTTACGAAAATGCTGATTGGCACTTCTGTGCTGCTGGTTATCTGCATTTTTCCAATTGCCTTTTCAGGATTGTTCGTGCAGTTCTGCCAGAGAGTGAGCACCGGAGGACGAAAATATAATTTCTATTTACTTTGTTTGCGGATCACAGAAATCTTTGGATTCATCAACTGTAGCGTCAACGTTTTCGTTTATTATGTTATGGGGTCTCGGTACAGAGAGACATTTTGGACACTTTGCGATAGAAAAGACAGGTAAACAACAGGACAGGTGAAAAATGAAGTGGGACACAGATACATCATCTGCAACCGCCATGTCTTCTGGTCCCGATTTTTTTATTCAAACCACAGATCTGAACTTCGTAACTTCTGGACGAAAGACAAATGATGAAAAGCATGCAAGGCGCAAGGTGCTCTGTTTGTCTGTTTCATTTACTGTAAAAACAAAAAACGAGTATGACGTAAATCTGTCACTAAAATTCTGTGGTAAACCTATTCTACTCTCGAGGCATTTCGCTTCATATGGTATGTACTTGATCTCAGAAGTTACCTACTGGTGTAAATTCTTTTTAATGGCAAACTTTTCATTTCACTAAAACTTCTAAAATGAAAAAGTAGGTCTAATACAATTATCACTTCCTACCATGATCCCTCTCCATCTCCATCACTGTCTTTACAGGGAAAATTGTCCATTCTGCCATGATCCATTCCATCTCCGTCCTGTCCTTACAGGAAAATTGCCCATTCCTGCCATGATACCCTTTTACATCTCGTCCTGTCCTTGCAAGGAAATTGTCCATTCCTGCCATGATCAACTTCCATCTCCCGTCTGTCTTACAGGGAATAATCGAGGGCGACTATTCCAGAGACGCACTGACCTGAATGGACAAACGTAGAGGATTGCTAGTTAACCTCCCCCTTGTTGCTTAGGACTGAAGGCACTGACTGCACTGCCAGCTGCTTGAAATACGACATAACATTTTATTTTCAATTACATGATGGTCATTCCAAACTTGGCGACATGAGCTCCCTACAGCTCACCCAATCGTTCCCGTCTGAGTTCGTTAGTGGAGACCTCATTCATTGTATGAGCCGATTTAATTGAACAACAATCGTTATTGGCTTGAACAGGCATCATCATCATCATCATCATCATATCATCATCATCATTATGATCATCATCATCATCATCATCATCATCATCATCACCATCATCATCATCATCATCGTACGTCGTCGTCGTCGTTCGTCGTCGTCGTCGTCGTTGTGTCGTCGTCGTCGTCTCATCATCATCATCACCATCATCATCATCACATCTATTATGATTCATCATCATCGTCATCATCATCATCACCATCATCATCATCATCATCATCGTCATCACCATCAATCATCATATGATTATCATCATCATCATCATCATCGTCGTCGTCGTCCGTCGTCGTGTCGTCGTCATCATCATTGTCGTCGTCAGTCGTCGTCGTCGTTGTCGTCCCCTCCTCCTGCCTCATCATCATCATCATTATCATCATCATCATCCCCTCATCATCCATCATCATTATCATCATCATCATTATCGCCACTAATTCCAACATTATTATGATTGTCTTTTAATTGTATGTGATCGAGAGTTGCAACACACACTTATAACCGAGACACCTGGCGTGTGGAATCATGATTAAGTGTCTTTCTAATCCTTCCTGAAAAGAAAGCAGAGTGTGGGTTGATGTCATGACCCCTTTCTTGTCGACTTACATTGTCCTCGGCGGTCTGTGCACGTGTCACCAAGTGTCGCCACAAGGCCTCTTGCTGTTCTGTCGACGATCGCTGCCAAACAGCAGTGAAAGTGTTCCAATGATTTGCATCTTCGTTTTGCTTCTTTAAAAAGTATACTGCTACACAGAGAGATGAGAGAAATGAGAAGAGGAGAGAGGAGAGATTGAGCAGAGAAGACAAGACAAGACAAGACAAGACAAGACAAGACAAAAATTCTTTATTTACGAGGATAATAGATAAGCACTGATGTGCAGACAGACAGAACAGACAGACAGCCATACAGACAGACAGGAGAGAGAGAGACGCGGGAGCGAAGGGAGTGTGGGGTTCAAGGTGCAGAGAGAGAGAGAAGAGAGAGATGAGAGAGAGAGAGAGAGTGCAATGAAGATGGATACGGGATAGGTACCTTTGTTCTCTCCATTTTTATGGATAGTTTATTGGTGTTTTCAGTCGATGAGGAGATTTTGTACTGTTAAGCAAGATGTGCTTCCTTTCAATATTTCACTTTTTCCTGCTGATGATCTGGTAGACCAGTTTAAGTCAAAGAATGGTTTGGAGATACAAATGCCATAGTACAGGGGATTTGCAAACATCAAATTATGGCGTGTATGAAGTTTATGCTTCAGTTTAAAAATCAGTCCTACAAGCGCAGTCTGTAGCTTCTGTTTTTGTTTCTTTTCATGGTGAAGATGTGTTCGCTGATCATTTTACAAACCCTCTTGTGAATAGCTTCTGCATGCAAAAACCGAAAATGTTACAGTTGATTATTATAGTAATGTCCATCAATACCAGCCAGAATACATGTACACAGAATAAAAAAAAAGAAAAAAAGATGAAAAGGAGTATTTTACAGAGGTATACCTACATTTACTGTCGGCAAGGCCAGGTTTCTGAATGTCTGACAAGTGAGACCATACAGTGTGAAGGTACCTGAAGGTGACAGTATGCCACCTACTCTAAACCATCTTAGTTCAGTCATAAAAGGGATGTCACACAGTGCACACTGGTTTTCAAAGTACGCAGGAAAGCTCATAGGTCTGTCGCCTTGTCAGATGACAGTGGGGGAGGGGAGAGATGGTCAAGATCTTTACTCCAGTGTACATCTGGCATTGTAGTATAGATCAGGCCAATTGCATCCAGAGATCTCTAAGTTTTTGTAATGACTAAAAGTCCGCTGTAGTTATTGTTCACTAAAATCGCCCTAAAGAATCAATGAATTCTTGTTCTACTTACATTCTGTTCTGAATCAATGGGCTTGTCAAGCAACAAATGAGGGCCGTGGGTATTGAAACATTGTTAAAGAAAATCCTGCTTGTTCGTTCTGCTAGTTCAGTCATGTCCTCACATGTTACCAAATACCAAATTAACTTTACACAGATGCAACAACTGCCTGCAACATTCATGTTTGAGGACCAATCACTGTTACTCCAAAAAGGGACACAGTTATCATCTCGAGAAGCTGCCGTAGTCTTTCTTAGTAGTTATATGACTTTATGGACATTCCATTTACTATTAGACGCTGTTTGGTGGGGGGTATAGAAACATGCTACAAGAAAACGATTTTCCTTTTCTTAGTTGTGCCATCTGAGATGGTAAACTTCTGCTTACTTTCAACGTGCCAGTGCACGATTCCTAACTGTACGAAGTACTTGAACGGCTTAAGTCTTAGACAATGATGGTGATGGTGGGCATGCTAATCTACTTTGAAGTCATGACACCTTTTGAGCGTGTGCTCGCAGAACAGCGCAAACGAAGGAAACGCCAGTTAGGATTGATTTTCACAGAAAATGAAGCAAATCAAAAGATTGAGAAAAAATCAAACCTGAGACTTTAACAGAACTATTATGGATGCTATTATTGATAGGCATTTAGCAACTTTATAAATATCTACAATTCAACGACTGCTTGCTCAGAAACCCACAGAAGCGGTCATGTCCAGAATCTACTTGTAAAGAACAGGCATAAGCCTTTGCTCTTTCGAATAGCCTGCAAGAGATGGGGGCGATTTGAGTGGACGGTTGTTGACCAACGCAGGCGTTTGTGAAGGTCAGGGAAATGGACAGACTGTTTTGAGACTTACTACGAGGTAAGGGAATGTCATCAGGTGGAAGGGAAATGCAACGAGTTGTGTGGGGTACACCCCCTTTTACATCGGCATACCCAGCCCCCGTGGCAAGACCCAGATCTTTAGTGTTTGTTTCTCTATGCATATGTTAAGATGAAAGAGGGGCATTGTCTCTCTCTCTGATGCTCTCTTCTCTCTACGTCCTTTCTATTTCTCATCGTTCTCTATCTGTGGAGGTCTGTGTGTGTGGTGGTTGTGTGTGTTGTGTGTGTGTGGTGTGTGTGTGTGTGTGGGTGGTGTAACCTGCATGCCTGCGTCACCTGTGCATTTGCTGTCAGGCATTGCAGAAGTATATGTGAGCGGGACCCAGGTAATGCACGTGGCACGTGCGTGGCACTTAATGTAATACTTGGGGATATGGGCAAAAAATAACAGAGAAAAGTGAACAAAAAACAGTTAGGGAGCAATGTACAACTCAAAATTTGGAATGCTTTAATACAAATTAGTTTGAATCTGCTTGACAATATGTTAGCAGGTAAGTGACATAAGCAATCTAAGTCTGCATAATCGGAAGACGACTGCTCTCGGAACCCGCTCTGGATTCAGTGGTTTCTAAGATTAGACATTACAAGAGACAAATAACAAAAAACAGGAATTGGACTTCATCTTCCCGCGACACCTTTACCATAATAAACAAGTAACGATCATGTTCAGGTATGCAGTTTGCAGCGGAAAAGTGATAAACAGATATGATCCAAGATGTATCGGAAAATCTTGTCATATAATTGTAAGTGTCGTAGGTCAATGTCATTTGTTAACATTTATTGGAACACGGCATTGAGACGTACACTGCTGATACAGTCCAACTTTGCTACATATGAATATATTCTCATACTTGCCACTAAAGTCTATCAATCTTGCGCAAAAAGCGTGCGTGAAAAATCCAGTTGAGATCAATTAGCATCGCTCACGAAACCATACAGATCTATAGCCAAAGTTCATGCCACTTTCAACTTTTACCATTACTACCCACGTTTACTTTGCCCACTTTTCATATAACTCATTACAAGCAGACACTCTTTTGTTTCGTCAGTCTAGACTCTTGCATTCGTTTACGCTAGCAGTCAATAAATAAGGTACTCTAATCATCGGAATTCAAAGCCAAAATTGGAAGCCTAATGGTCGGTCATCAATATTGAAGTGAAAACTCGAGGTTTGTAAGGACATGTACCAAGGAGATTTCTGCAGGGCCAAGCATATTGGACCGGTTCACAGGTTAAGTGCCCATATTATCAGCTGTCATCCCCTATATTGCATGATGGAACTACAATGGAATCAAACCAATTTTAAAAAACAAAGCGGAGGAGACTAACGTTCTACAGTCCCATATACATGTGCATTAAGCATACTATTAGAACCCATTTCCCCTGCTTGCAGAATTTACATCCAAAGATAAAGCTTTATTCCGCTGAGTTTTTGAAAACCAACAGTTGTTTCTGTTAATAGGGCAAATCATCAGCAATCGTTAATAACTTACTTAAAAAAAAAAAAGCATCCTGTGAGTAAACTGTAACCATAACACGCATTTGCCCGGAACCCCAGAGTTTAATTCCAGTATTAAACAGAAGAAAAAAGGATGAGGATGATCACACACTCGCTTTGTGGTTTCATGCCTCTAATACAATTGAACAAAAATATTGAGTACATTTCACGCACATCTACCTTAGCTTTTCACACAGTCTATAACATCCCTTATTACGCACTTAGAAACAGAGCTTCCTATGTCACCATTTTCAAATGGCAGTCTCGGGGGTCGACCTGAGATTACCTCCCTACCAATACCCCCTCACCCCTCAACCAAACTCCCCTGCTTTATTCAAACAATCACGAAATAACAAAAGAGACCATAAATAAAGAACCACCTACTCCCAAGGTGGAACACCATTCCTTCTCCTCTTGTCCTGCAAAATGCCATCAAAGTGAACTGTAGGAGTAATTGCGTTCAAAACAACATAAAAGCCTCCCGTAGTTTGTTCTTGCAACACATTGACTGCAATCTATAATCAGCCATGGACTGTATAAAACCTTATTACAATTTTAAGATTCAGCTTCCACCGAACTTGAACAAACGAATCACATCGACAGCTCACAAACCCCCCCGAACGCGTCACTTCGACCCGTCCTTGGAACTCTTCTTAGGCGCGAGGAAACAGCACTCATGAACAACCTATCAACAACAAACTCATCTAAAAAATTCGTTGCAACGGGGGTGGGGCTTCGTATCTTTGTCATGTAATTTGTTTCTTATATTCTCTTGGCGGATCACAGTTCTTAAACTTGTCAAGATTCTATTGGAAGGATTCACCCTGCAGGACGAGTCACTTGCAAGTCAAAACTTACTTTGGGCTAAATGTTTACGTGTACGTCATAGAATTGAATATCTACTTTATAATGGTAAGAAATTGTTACAATACCTTCTTAGGTGACAGTAAGACATTAAATCTGTTCCACTTTCTGGATAAACTCCTTTTATCGCAAACGGATTTTGGAAGAAAGATATCAAAACGATTCAAATTCAAAATCTCATGTTTCGCGATTCTTTTGACACCACCCCCCTTACTTCGCCGTCTTGGTTCACGCAACTTTACGATTTTCTCCTAATTATTTCCTTTTAGAACATATAAACATCCCCTCCCCTAACTACCTGCTACGAAAGGAAACGATTGACTTTCTAACCAAACGTGTAGGCCGTCATGCTCACACATATCACTCTTAAGGGGGAAAACTCTATGCTTTATTTTATATTTATCGCCCTTTTAACCCGGGGGGAGGTCGGGGGCAATGCACTCCCGTTCACCGTATCTTTTTCCCTTCCATACAACTGACTAGTACCCCGTTACCAAACACGGCCTCTCCCCTCCCCTCCCTCCCACTCAGACAGATCCTAGCCCCCCCCGTCTGGGGTCAGTTTTTTTGATGGCTTGTTGGGGTGTTGTGGGACAGTGGATTCTACACTCGGTGTGGTCGGGTGTGATATGTAATCTCTCGCCTTAGTCACGCCGGGGGGGCGAGGGCCGGGCGCCCCGGCCCGACCAGCAAAAGCGCAATCCTCATCCGGCGCTGGGTCCTGGCATGCCATAACCATCTTTGCAGTCCCCCCACCCCACACCGATCTCCCCTGATCTATAAAAGAGAGGACGAACCAGTGAACTGGCCGACACCCTTTTCAGCTCCACCAGTCTGTCATTCAGCATTCCACGCGAAATTTTTGCTTGCCGGGCAAACAACAGAGGGCTGAATATGCATCGTTGCTTTGCTCTTGCGGCGTCCGGGGCCTGGCTTGTGCTCAGG
This sequence comes from Conus betulinus, assembly GCA_016801955.1. NCBI lineage: Eukaryota > Metazoa > Mollusca > Gastropoda > Neogastropoda > Conidae > Conus > Conus betulinus. The sequence goes on along the minus strand of JADBJO010006684.1, from coordinate 1,129 downwards.
TGTTCTGTCAGTCTCACGTGTCAAGTTTCTTACATCCCTCAGGAGAAAATACTTCCCACTATGAATTAACTGTACTTGACTTGGTGCTCTCTCCGCTGCCCCTGAGAAGCATAGGGTCTCACACACACCACCCCCCACCTCCCACCCACCCCCCCCCCCCCCCTGGCCGGATCTGCGGCCCCTATGTTGCACTGGTACTTGGATATCTTTCCCTTCGCCGAGTCAAGCTGTGGAGGCTTTTCAGCTTCGTGTTATGCAATGCTTCCTCCTTTCAATGCCTCTGCATTAGGCTCCATAAGCTTCCATCTTAGTAAGCTAGAAGGATTCCAAACATCAGAGTGACCCCTGCTGATATATATTAGAGGGCTCCGTCCGCATTGTGTGAGACCGACCCATACGCCACTATTTCCTCTTCCTGAACCTGTAACACCAGTGGCGCTGTCTGTTTTGCCCCTCGTCCGACAGGTCGGGTGCTTTGGCGCTCTTTCGAACCATGGTGCAAGGAGAAGGATTCTTCTGGAGGCATCATTAATGAAAGGAAGCGGACTCTTGCCGTTTTTGGGGCACAGCGATGTTTGGTGGTGATTCGCCTATCTTCTGACCGTAGAGTATAGTAGCACTGATTTTTACCCGGGAGTGAATATCGCAGTGGGTGTGAGTGGAGATGGGTGGTAGAGCTCTATCCGGTCGCAGATGGCACATGCTTGTCGCGGTTGCGGTTTTCGTCTCTCTGCCGTTTGATGTTCTAATCTTGCTCCTGACTGGCTGATTTGCTGCCCCTGGTACACGAATCGCTGAAACATCTTCTAGCAAACTTTCCTGTGGCAGGGATTGGGGTTCTGTTGTATAGTGGCAGGAGCTTGCTTCTCGTGGGATGATCTTGAGTCCAAACGTGAGGCTGTGTTTTCAAGGAGCAGTGACTTTATCTTGCTATGGTCCGTAAACGGTTGTGGTAGTAAGGCCAGGGCATTGGCAAAATTGAGATCTTCTCGTTCTTCGGAATGGTTCCACTGGAGCTTTGTTTTGGAACTGGCATAGGCCGTCCGGGTCACCCGTGGTTCAGCACACTGAGGGGAAAGACGGGGACAAAGCGGAAAGAACAGACGCCGGCTAGTAGTGACTTGGGGGT
>JADBJO010006683.1:185626-195465 GCA_016801955.1 Conus betulinus | reverse complement strand
TCATTAACATGCCGTTGCTGGTTTTTAATGTCCAGGCACTGACTGGTTCTGAGGGGTTGTCTATCAGCCAATTGTTTAACAAATGTTTGACTGGAGTTTTATTTCTGACTCATCAAAAGGAGGGGTACGAGGGGAATGGGGAGTAGCTGCATCGGCTACTGACGATGAAGCTACATTAGACACATCGCAAGGTAAGTGCTGTGAAAACGCACTGAATTCATCATCATCATTCGATCTCTTAGAGTCATTATGCATATCAGTTACTTCAGGAGTGTTCAGATCGTCGTACAGACCACAAACACCAGGGTCGGTGTGGATACTAGGAACCCCTTGGACGACAGCCGCACCACTGTGGACATAAGGGACACCTCCGTAAACTCTACAGGCACCAACGTTGACACCCGGAGTAGACTGAACGTCGTGTGCACCAGTGTGAACACCAGGAGAAGACTGAGCATCATGGGCATCAGCGTGGATGTCAGAAGCACCAGTGTGGACACCAGCGTGAACATCAGTGTGGACTCCAGGAACATCAGGGATACAACTTCGGGCATTTGCGTGGACATAAGCGGCACTAGCATGGGCACCAACGTGAACAGCAGGGACATCGGCGTAGACTCCAGTATGGGAACCAGCCTGGCCATAAGGGACACAAGTGTGAGCACCAGTATGAGCAACAGTAAGAACATCGGTGCAAACACCTGAGTGAACACCAGTATTGGGACCAGTGTGGACATCAGGGACACCAGTGTGAACACCACTGTGTGCATCAGTATGGAAACCAGTGTGGACATCAGAAGCACCAGCGTGGACACCAGGGACACCAGTGTGAACACCAGTGTAAACACTAGTAAAGAAACGCGTAGACATCAGGCACACCAGCGTGGACACCAGGGACTCCAGCGTGGACACCAGGGATTCCAGCGTGGACATCAGGGACACTCGCTTTGTCATCAGAGACACCAGCGTGGACATCAGGGACACTCGCGTTGTCACCAGAGATTTCAGCGTGGACATCCGGGACACTCACGTTGTCACCAGAGATTCCAGCGTGGACATCAGGGACACCAGCGTGGACACCAGGGACTCCAGCATGGACATCAGGAACACCCGCGTTGTCACCAGAGGACACCAGCGTGGACATCAGGGACACCAGCGTGGACACCAGCGTGAACATCAGGGACACCAGCGTGAACATCAGGGACACCAGCGTGAACATCAGAGACACCAGAGTGGACATCAGGGACACCAGTGTGGACACCAGCGTGGACATCAGGGACACCAGCGTTGACATCAGCGTGACATCAGGGACACCATTATGGACACCATTATGGACACCAGAAGCAGCGTGGTCATCAAAGACACAGCCCTGGGCACCAGTGAGAACACCAGGAACACCAACATGAACACCAGTGTGGACACCAGGAGCAGAGTGGACCACAGGGACAGCAGCGTAGATACTCTGGGTAGAATGGACATCAGGGGCAGCAGTGTTGACACCAGGGACAGCATGGGCATCGGAGACACTGCCGTTGACATCAGGGACAGTGTGGCCACCAGGGGCACTGGGCTGATTGTCTTCACAGTCACAAGGATCCTTAAAATGTTTCCGTTCATCCTCATTTGCTGTGGACAACAATGTAGTACCCCACTTGTTGGTGACCATTTTCTTTTTCGCTTGGGAGGGCCTCTGATGCTGGGGAGGAGGAAATGGTTGTGAAGCAGCTTGTTTTCTTGAAGTTGAGGCAACGCCATTATCTGCATGGCGAACATCACGATTGTAATGTGCACTACGTGAGTCGTGAGTCACTGTGTTTGAGTAATGGAAAGTGGTTCATGTCAGTGGTCCAAGGTAAGACCGTTTCTGAATAAGCGGGGTTTGGAGAGGACTGAAAGGTAAGTGTGTCTGGGGGATTCCTCATGTCATGCTCTCTGCTCTGCTCTCTCTGCCTCATACTGTACCGAGGGGGAGCTTTTTTTGTTAAAGTTCAAAGGAGTCCTTGTATAATGCTTAGAAGTGAACGATGTGTGTCTCCTCCTGTAAAACACAAGCGGCCTTTACGAAAATAGGCAGATCTTCCAGCTCTTCTTTCTTCTTGAGAAACCTGGCTCTGTCGGGCTGTCAGGTCAGAGGCCACACATATTCCCAACTCTTTGGCCATTTCCTGTCTGCAATCTTGATTGCTGAGAATAAATAACTTGTCTTGCCAATGACACAGACGCGCTATAATTGGCGAGGGTACTGGTTGTCATTTCTCCTTTGGCCGAGACGGTGGGCTCGTTCCACGTCTCGAGTTGTCCAATCTCTGCCTGGAAAAAAAAAAAACAACAGTGAGCAGTTGAATTACTTTTCGATGCACCGATCGCCTCTTTCTTCCGGATCTTCAAAGACATTGAAAAATTTGACATTGTTGCGCCTTGAAAACGATTCCAGTTTGTCCACTTGCTCGTCCATCTTATGGCACGTATCCAAAACATGTCCTTCCAGTCATAAAGAATTGCACATTGTTGTTCTAGAATATGGCATTTGTTTTGCTAGAACGTTCATGTCAAACCTCAGTTGCTTACCATCTTCCTGTAGGGGCTCGTAGGTGTTCTCTACTTTACTTGTTGAATGCCTGTCCTGATGTTGGGGTATCCTGCCATGGACATCATTCTCTTCTGTACACTTTCCGGAAATGAATCCCGCACATTTGTGGAATTAGCACCCACTCTGTTGTGAGGATAACTGCTGGGACCGTTGTAATCCTCGTATGTATCGTTAGAGGAGTCAGTGTCTTGTGCATATCGTTGGGTTGACCAAAATGGCCCGGGGTTTGACTCCACATCTCCACATGACAGAAGAAGCCAACTGATGAAAATGGCAGTAGTTTCAAAGAAGAGCTCTTTCACGAGGATGTTTGTGTTGAAGATCAATATAATACGTAAGTTGAATTTTGAGTTCCCTTTGACGCTCCGTTTAAAACATGAGGAAGCGAACTGACACAGCCCACTGTAGGAAGAGACGCTGGAGATATGAAACAGTTGTTTGGAGCCCAAAACGATTGACTAACATGGTTTGGTAGACACACTGGCGTCGACACCTATCCATCAACCGACGGTCACCCGACGATCGACCTTCACTATTCACCCAGATGACTGCCAATACCACTGAGCCGATAAAAATAGTGAGCAAAGGGGACAGAGGCCAAACCAGTTTGATTTTAGGCAGTGTTTGGTGCAACTTTCTTGCCTTCTTGTTCCCACCAAGCATTGTGAGTTTTTCACGTGCAGTTGTCATTGCGCACAAACTGAAGAATCATACGCCACAAAGCTGATCCACAGGGAAGGACTCCCGTTTGTTTCCCCATCATCAATCTTCATACGAATAGTTTGTTTTCTTCTTACAGCCTGGTATCGAACTGGTCTTGGTCAGTATGACTGCTTGCAAATAAATTCTTGTCACAGATAGTCACGGTCCAGGTCACAAGGATGTAGTTCTTATTTAATTCTTTTCTTCTGATACCAACCGTATGAATGCCTTCCTGCTTGCTGCGTCACTGGTACAATTCACAAACTTTCTCCAACATGGAAACGACGCCGCACAAAGCGAAAACTTAACCTAAATGTGATCAGCGTATAATTTTTTTTTTTAATCCCAGTATATTATCGTCTTCATATAATTGTTTTTTTCTATTTACTCAGAGAGAGAGAGAGAGAGAGAGAGAGAGAGAGGGAGAGAGAGAGAGAGACAGAGACAGAGACAGAGACAGAGAGAGATAGAGACAGAGAGAGATCATGCGCCTGTGCGTGCAAACAATAAGCTTTTGCGCACCAGCCGCCGTGGCAAAGTGGTTAGCGTCGCGGACTCCCGGCTGGGAGGTCGTGGGTTCGAATCCCATCAGAAGTCTGTGGGTTTTTTCTGCCCCGACCGGCTCCTACCCAGAGTTGAGTTGCTGCGGACTCAGTTGGGAAGACTGGGACCACACAGTCAAACCTCATCCACTTAATGGATGCGTTTCTGAGAGTGTTGCTCAAATTTCCTGACCAACTCTGCAGGTGCCTGTATCTCTCGGGCCTGGTTGACGCCGGGACATATTATGAAAGGAAAGCGTAGAGTACAGCCCTGTCATGTAGTCTCAGACCAAAATGGAAATCCGTAGCGTCATCTTAATCGTCATCCTCATCTCATCGATTGCTATTAAAAATACAATGTCTCAAATTCTGTGGCCCTTCATGTCCTGCTCTCATGGTGACCTCAATTTTGATATGCTCTCCACGTCTGTGGCCTTGGTTTTGGTTCCGTCGGGGTCACCGGTATCGGCGAGTCCGTGGGGGCTGTCGTTGGACGGACGTGGTGGCGCCCTCTGGAAGGAGAGCTCACTCACGCCTGCTCCGCGACTAAGCACTTATTGTCGTCAGTAGGGGGCTTAGTAGGTGGTGTCCTGCGTATGTTAGATCAGAACAGGCGCCACTGAACACTACCGAAGTGACTCGGCAGCTGTGCAGCGTCTCCTCCGGTGGGTTGCCTCTTGACGACTTTACATTGACTGCTCCCTGTGGATTGCCGGTGCCGTGGCTGAGGCGGGGCTGACCGGGCTGTGGCTGTGGACGGGGTGTCGGAATGAGCGGCGTGGGTGCACTGCCTTTGAGGTGGCGCAGAGGTCGGGACAGCCAAAAAAAAAAAAAATAAATAAAAAAAAATAAAAGCTTTTGCGCTTGCTTCTTCAGCACACAGAAGAGTATCATCTCTTTCCAAAATGCAGTGCGCTTAAAGTGTTAATATTTGTATACTGGGTTTGCCAGCTGTGCAAGGTGTGGAAGAGAGGAAGGATAAGTGTTGGAATCAAGCGGAATGAGGAGAAAAAGGGAGGCAGAAGGCGACTGGGTTGGATGCTTAGGAGAATACCATGTTGATGGATGTGATGAAAAGTCTCCGCAGAGTTTACTGTGGATGCCGATCAGTTTCATTTGAGTTAGAAACTTTTGTTTCATGCACACACATTCAGATCAGTTCTCTGGCTGATTGAGGTCATGCGCGCTCTTTATTGTTATACAAGAGTACATAATGAAGAACATGCCTCTATATGGATTCGCTTGCACACACACACACACACACACACACACACACACACACACACACACATACGCACACACGCACACACACACACACACACACACACACACACACGCATGCACGCACGCGCGCGCGCACGCACACACACACACACACACACACACACACACACACACACACACACACACACACACACACACACACACACACACACCTGCGAGGTGCAGTGACAATCTCTTATTTGATCACAAAGCTCTGACATTTCTCGCTACGCTCTTGGTTTGAAGTGTGAAAAACAATGAACTGAATGCTGTAATCTGATAGTGTGTGTGTGTGTGTGTGTGTGTGTGTGTGTGTGTGTGTGTGTGTGTGTGTGTGTGTGTGTTATTGCCTGTGTGTGTGTGTGTGTGTGTGTGTGTGTGTGTTATTGCGTGTGCGTGTGTGTGTGTGTGTGTGTGTGAGCGATTTCACCATTCTTTGCACGCAAGACAGTGACATTTAACACAAAACTAATTTGCATACTGAGTTGCGGTGCCTGTTCTGAAGAGAGGAGGGTAGGAGGAAGGGCAAGCAGTGCTCGCATGGAATGAAGGCACACAGAATTGCTGAGTGACGGTTGTGTGGTGGACGTGGATTGGGAGGAAAACGCCGATGGAAGATGGCGGTAGGGGAAGAATCGGATGAGTTGCGCGGGCATGTTAAAACATAGTGACAGAAAATCTGATTTCGCAGCTTTGAAAGCGCATCATTACAATTTCACCGGAACTGGAGTCTTCTTATTAGCATCGTAGTTTTGTTGGCACCATGCATTCTAAATTCTGACAAGAAAAGTTCTAAATCAAACTTTAAAAAAAAAAGCACGTGCACATGTTGGTGCGTTGCCTGCGCTTGCTGTCAGAATGTAGGTGATATTGTATTGACTATCTCCTACCCTAGTATGCATCTGTTTTTTCCCACAAGACGCCGGCTCCAAGTTAGGCTGACCCAAAGGAAACATAAGCTTTACACCATAGTGTGTGCTCTCCCTCCAAAGCATCCCTGGACTCCCTGCCTAGGCTTGGCAGGATCTCTCTCTCTCTCTCTCTCTCTCCTCTCTCTCTCTCTCTCTCTCTCTCTCTCCTCTCACATACAGTCATGTGGGCTTGCTTAAATGTATCTCACATGCACTTTGGTTCTGATGTTCCTTCAGATTGCAATGTCCGGTGTTCGCTGCCGCATACTCAGCCACAATACTGCCCCGGACGGATAGAATAAACTATTTAGATGGCATCCATGAACGAGGAGCAGTCATGAAGTCAAGTTTAGCACCTATTCTTTCCCATCCAGGACATACTTGTACAATCTAAGGTTTATCATATATGGCCGGTTTCCTTTTTTCCTATATGTTCTTCATCTCTTTCCATTACTTACCACGTGGCTTACTGTGACTTTTTTTTTTTTTTTGGTTTGTTTTTTTTCCCCTCTCCAAAGAGAACACGTAAGCCATTTTGTATAGTTTCCTCCCCCTTTTCCCACGTTCAAATATGCTCTGTGTATCATGTAATGTAATTCTGAAGCCATGGAAGATAAGAGGCGGTGGTAGACGACAGGCACAATGGGATGATGATGATGGAAGCGTCACTTAAAGGGAAGCAGAGAAAGTGTTGAACTACGCCAGAGAGCCCCTTCTGTGAACAGCTCTGTTTTTCCTTTGAAGCTCTGACCTTTCTATTACTCCACCAAATGGACGGAACAGTCTCGATGACAAGTATATACGGATGGAGTGAAAGAGGGGAGGAAGAAGTGACGTAGCGTGGACTTTGGCAACACATTTGTAGCCGACTTGGGAAAAAAAAGTTGTCTGTTGAAGTCAGCAGACATTCACTAGATTGGGAGCCACAGATACGATCATGCAGTGGATCAAGCTGTCATGAGGTTACCATTTTACTTAATAACATGGATGAATTATGAACCATTTTGGGGAGTAAATTAGGGTGCCTCTTAAACGTCATTCCAGGACTAGGACGTGATGTGGTCCATCTCTATGAGGTAGCGCGGTCTGCGTTAAGAAGTATTGGGGCCCATTGACTCTGCAAATTTAGGTCTTGGAAAAAAAACGTTAGACATACAGGGGTCCGTTGATCTTTTAATCAAAGATCTCCTCTCTCTCTCTCTCTCTTACCCTCACACATAAACACACATCCACAAACATACACACGAACACACAACACACACACACACACACACACACACACACACACACACACACACACACTTTAACCTTCTGTGAATATGTCCATGCTTAAACACACACACACACACACACACACACACACACACACACACGCGCGCGCGCGCGCGCGCGCGCGCGCGCGCGCGCGCGTGCGCGCAGATAGAGAGAGAGAGAGAGAGAGAGAGAGAGAGAGAGGTGAGAGAGACAGACAGACAGACAGGCAGACAGACAGACTGACAGAGAGATAGACAGATCCGTCCATCCACCCATCTATCCATCCATCCATATATACATTACAGTGCATACATACATCCATATATACAGCATGCATGCATGCATGCATACATGCAGAGAGAGAGAGAGAGAGAGAGAGAGAGAGAGAGAGAGAGAGAGAGAGAGAGAGAGAGAGAGAGAGAGAGAGAGAGAGGAGAGACAGACAGACAGGCAGGCAGCCACTCAGCTAGCCAGACAGCTGGACAGACAGACAGAAAGACAAACAGACAGATAGACAGACATAGAAGTTTTGTTTTTTTTTTTCAGTGTTGACCAACCACAGAACACGTTTGTTAAAAAGTGCACTATCTCCCAAACACAGGCACAGAAAGCTTCCATCATTTTCAGGGAGCTCGGTACCCAGGGCATTAGCTAATCTAAGATGTGACGCTGCCATGTACGTAACCGATATGTTGAGACGTTGTTAGTGTCTGGAAACCTTAATATTTGATGAGCTTACCTTCTTGTGCCAGGGATTATTCTGATAAATAGGCTAAGCGGCTTTGTGATGGTGTGGCCAGTGTACTACAGGGGTTAGTATTTACAGGATGGTATATCATTATACAAACGTCGCAGACACGAAGGAAAGAGCGTCTTTGCCCAACAGTCAACATAACTTTTGGAATCAGTGGAATAATTCATGTACTGTTCGTTTCCATTAACAGGTGATATATTCTCTCGTGAAAGCAGTGATGATGACATCTGGATCGTAACGTTGACTTTCAACCACTTCGTGTCAACATCTCTTGCTGTATATCATCACGACAGTTATTCCATGTCACTAACCTCCGGTTGTATTTTTCACAAAGACCACTCGTTCAAGTCATTTGAGAGAACTTATAGATTAAAAAAGAAGACTTAGAGGCGGTCCTGGATGTTAGTGTCATATGTAAGGTGTATTTTGGATTTACCTGTAAATGGTTGGTTAAAAAATGGAAAACTCTCATCCTTCACTTATGAGTATTCTCTGCTAACAGCTTTCAAAAGCCATCCAGGTGCTTCTTGTTTCTTTTATGGTGATTTTGACAACGTTGTGTCTGATTGAGCCCTTGCTCTGAGTGTTCTTCCGTGGGTATTGTTATTAGTTGCCAAGAGTTCTCACCTTAAACACGAGTTGATCCTCTGTCGTTTGCCCCAGCTATCTCGCTCTGAACATAACAGAGTACGTCAGAAGGCACATAACAAAACGTACAGCACACATTCCCACTAAACATCGGCACAATCTTCTTCGCGCGCGCGCGCGCGCGCGCGCACACACACACACACACACACACACACACACACACACACACACACACACGCACGCACACACATGCGCGCGCGCACGCGCGCACGCACACACACAGATAGATAGATAGATAGATAGATACATAGATAGATAGATAGATAGATAGATAACTTGGGTGTGGGGGTTGGGGATGGGGTTTGGGATACGTGCGTGCACTCAAACATACAAACAAAGAGATTTTATTCTGTATGCCTTACTTTACATTCTACTCATTTTTTTCCTGTCAAAACTTTCATCATGTTAAAGCGTTTGTTAGTGCCCAACTCCTTTCACAACAGGCCTGTTACTTACTGTGTTGAGTGCTGCAACCAAGGCAGCTTTCTGCACTCAATCCCTCAAGAGAAGACCTTCTCTAACGAGACACCAAACACACGATGCTCTCCTCAACCTAAGGACTGCACGTTTCGAGAGGCTTCACTGCCTGTTACTGTCAGGTTGGTGATTGACAAGCCTGCTTTACCCCCTCCCTGGGGCAGATGATAGTCGGCTGCGCGCCAATCCTTGAACCGCCCATTTGCTTCGACACGTGAGCGTGCTTGTGTCGTTTCTCCGAACTGTCGACAGTGGGAGGCGGGAGTGGACTGTGAAGGATGACACAGAGGCAAAACATGGACGGAGTGAGCTGCAAGAGAATAAAAAAAAAGAGAGAGAAAGGGGAAGAGGAGGGGGGGGGGGGGGGGGGTGAGGGACTAGCACGGAAACGCGAAAAGTGTAAGCCATGTAGGTCAAGCCGTCTATGCAGCAGCTAGACATTCTGCTGAAAGTAATACCACGTTAACGTTCTCTTTAAGGACTCGGGCTTTGTTGCTCTGTGAAATGGAGGGAGCATTTTGAACAGAGTGACGTGAAATTGGTGGGAAACGGACCCAGCTCACGCCAGGTTAGGTGTCGCAATTTGCTGGACTGGTTTGAGTATGGTCAGAACACAGTTGAGAGAGAAGGGGGGGGGGGGGGGGGGGGGGGGGAAAGGATGTGGTTCTGAAGACTTTAGCAAGCCAGCCAAGAGCAGA
>JADBJO010006683.1:168126-170626 GCA_016801955.1 Conus betulinus | reverse complement strand
CCTGTTTTTTTTTTTTTCACTTTACGTGATGAAATCATGAACGAGAAAATGTCACTGGTGTTCACTGTCAGTTCTGTAGACGACGGTCACCCCAGGTAAAACTGGATCAGTCCGTGGACAGCGTGCAGCACATGCTTGGGTCTCTGCATGCTTCGTGTGTTGCCGATGCGTCTTCCTTTCCAAATGCAGGACAATTTAAGACATTCCTCTTATGACATGTGTCTTTCTTCCTGGTTGTTAAACCAGAAAAAGCGATCGTCTTCCGAACACGGATCGCAGGAATATTCTTGAAGGTCGTCGTCTGATTCACACAGCAGCACACTTACATCATCCGTTTGATGGAACACATCCTTCCGAAATACTTTTTGTCTATAGCTTGCTCCAAACTTGTTGTGTCGATGTCCGACTGGTGGATTTTTGGGCCCCTGCTGTTGCGCACCGACGGATCGGGGTGCGAGCACCGAAGCGTATCCTGAATGGGCGTGGATGTGTATGTGCGTGCGCGCGTATGTGTGCGTGCATGCGTGTGTTTTATGAGAGTGAATGCATGTGTGTACGAGTGCTCGAGTATGAGTGTGTGTGTGTGTGTGTGTGTGTGTGTGTGTGTGTGTGTGTGTGTGTGTGTGTGTGTGTGTCTGTGTGTGTGTGTGCAAGTTTGAGTGTATGTGAGGGTAGGGTGTGTTCGTATTGAGATGCGTGTATTTGTGTATTTATGTAAGTGCGTACTTGTGTGTGTGTGCGCGCGCGGGCACGCGCGTCCGTATGTGTATGTGTATGTGCGTGAGTACGCACGCGCGCGCGCGTGTGTGTGCGCTTGTGTGTGTATGTGTATGTGTGCGCGCGTATTTTGGTGTGTTAATTATGCTTCTTTGCTTAACGTTGTTATTCTGTTCATAATGTTTTCTTAATGTCAGTACAACTTTGAGTTCCACTATTCTCTCCCTCCCCTCACTATTGTTTCCTCTCCTATGATCACAGATGAAAAAGTGCTGCAAGATACCTAATCCAGTCTGCATGCAGTGACGAATTCCTTACGACTCGGAAAGTGAAACACATGAGCAATATAAGAAACTGTCTTTGAATTCTGGCAGTTTGAAATATACACTGTCCATGTGCATCGACTTTGAACCCTGGCGAATCATGACTACTTCAGTATTGTTCGAGACCATTCAACATGGATTTGCCCGTGAAAGTCAATACTTCATTGACGTACCTATAGACAACCATACTATACTGACTTTATTGTGGAGATTCATTCTGCTCTTTTATACTAATACTACTACTATTACTACTACTACTGCTGCTGCTGCTGCTGCTAATTTTCTTCTTCTTCTTTCTTCTCTTCTAGTAATCATAATAAATGATTTTTTAAAGAGCTCAGCGCCAACAATGATAGCCTATTTGTTATGATTTGGAACAGCTGAAAAACAAGAACGGTTTTCGGTGGCCAGTTCCTCTTCTACAATGCAATATCAACAAGAGAGAGAGAGAGAGAGGAGAGAGAGAGAGAGAGAGAGGAAGGGGGGGGGGGGGCTGGGGGGCAGACAGATAGGCAGGCAGACAGACAGACAGAGACAGAGACAGATGATGATGATAATGGTGATAATAAGGCAGTCTGAGAGAGAGAGAGAGAGAGGAGAGAGAGAGAGAGAGAGAGCCTCTACACGCATGTGCACGTGTGTGTGTGTGTGTGTGTGTGTGTGTGTGTGTGTGTGTGTGTGTGTGTGTGTGTGTGTGCATATGCTTGCGTGCATGCATGAATGCGTGCAGGCGTGCTGCGTGCGTGCACGCGCGCGCGCGCGCGCGTGTGTGTGTATATGTGTGTGTGTGTGCGTGCGCGCGCGCGCGCGCGCGCGTGTGTGTGTGTGTGCGCGCGCCCGCGCCCGCGCGCGCGCGTACGTGCGTGCCTGCGTGCGTGTGCGCGCGCGCGCGCGCGCGCGCGCGCGCGCGTGTGTGTGTGTGTGTGTGTGTGTGTGTGTGTGTGTGTGTGTGTGTGTGTGTGTGTGTGTGTGTGTGTGTGTGTGTGTGTGCATGCCATAATGCAATCCTAGGTGCAGATATCATGTTTGTTACCTCTTTGCCTCAAGTGGTACAAATGTAGTGTCAGGGCCATGAGGCCAGTTTTTGTGACATGCTTCCAAGCCATATTACTTGACGTCCATGCTTTCTCCCCCGCAGCCTAATAACAGTTCAGGCCTCCACAACCACCAGATTGATGTTAAACGGAACATTTCAATGGCAAAGCATTACGCTATTTAGCCATGCAGGGATTTTGATTTCATCTCACGTGAACACGTTCATTCAGTTTACAATTCATGAAATCTTAAGTGCAATTCAGAGAATAGATATTGATCGGCTGTACCTCTCTGCTGTAACTTGTGTTCTGGTCAGCGTGTTGGCTTAATGTTTTGGTTGAGCATCTGATAAGTCTCTTCAACGAGGGCCTCCATCTGTCCCCTATTCATTCCCCACGCTCTTCTCCCTTACCTTACTTTTACAG
>JADBJO010006683.1:158126-160626 GCA_016801955.1 Conus betulinus | reverse complement strand
CAGAGTGACATCAAATAATAGGAAAACGAAGAAAACTAAATCTTGAGTTTTCAGTTTGTTCCTGCCGAACACCTCCAAACCTATTAATACAAGTTCACTGACTGACATGAAATAGTCATAACCTTTCGCCTACTTCTGAATAGATAGTCATGTCGGAGGTACTTATATGCAGCCATGCTTTTTACACGTAACAATCTCTTTTTATTCAGCTGCAAACACATGATTCAAACATCGACCATTTACTGACGATAGCCTAACTGGCCTTCACGCCAAGGGAGGCAGTTAACAGTGTTCTTGCAAAGGGCATACAAAAATATAACACACACATACATACATACGAAAGAAAGAAAGGGGTCAAAACGGAAATAGACCACAGCATTCTAGCTGCAGTCAAAATAATCTCACTTAATGCATTGCAGATGAAACATGCGTCAGTACTAACTCAAACTAAAAGATAATCTAGGACAATCCGATGATGATAACGAAATCGTCAGACATATTGACATGATGACAATTTGTAGCACCTAGAACTGTTCACAGGTTCTTGTTCGTAATGTGGAAACTGCTTCAAGAGGGGGAAAAAATCTTCCTTCGTTTATAAGCTTCAGCGAGAGAGAGAGAGAGAGAGAGAGAGAGAGAGAGAGAGAGAGAGAGAGACAGACAGACAGACAGACAGACAGACAGACAGACAGACAGAGACAGAGACAGAGAGAGACAGAGAGACAGAGAGAGACAGAGAGACAGAAATACAGACGGATGGACACAGACAGTGTGTGTGTGTGCGTGTGTGTGTGTGTGTGGTGTGTGTGTGTGTGTGTGTGTGTGTGTGTGTGTGTGTGTGTGTGTGTGTTCAGAAACACCCATTCTGTTTGACCACATGTATATCCAATACATGGTAGTCAAGGATCATTAAGGTATGGAACTGGCTGATACGTTACTCGTAAGAGTCGAACAGCTTATGGGAGTATATGGATTGGGAAGGGGAGAAGAGGGAGGAAGAGAGTGGGGGGGGATGAAAAAGCCTTGCTCTACGTGCAAATTAGACGCCGAACCATACTGATATGGTATACACCTAGAATAAGATTTTAACATTTCAAAAATTCACGAATTGAAAAAAAAACCTGTAAAGGGGAGGGAGGCACTGAGGATGGGGTGGGGCGGTGGAAGAGTTAAAATATCTTCCAAGTTGATGAGATTTAATAAGATAAACAGCCAACATTGATATGCGACGTGTCATCATCATCTCGAATCGACTTGATGTGTTCCTCCTGTGCTGTGTGCTGTATTTATCCAATTCGGTGTTAGGTACGGCTAGTTCATTCGCGACACAAGTGGTACCGAGACCAGCACCAACCTGTTCATGTCGTCTGTTCTGCTGCTTCGATCTCTCTTGATCCCGTCGCACCTGGGTGGGGTGGGGGTGAGCTTCTTCCTGTTGTAATGAACTGCGTTTTCCGTTCAGCACAGGATCTGCCATTGTTGTTGACACTGGGCTGACCGGCTTTAGTCGCAGAGCGACCACTGTGTTGCTGCCTTCGCCAGTAATTTTCCAGCTTGAAACACAGTTTTGAGTCAGCAGGGCGTTCTGGGTTGACTCCGCAGTCGCTGGAAGTCCAGTAACTGGCATTGCCACGGGACAATAGAAAACAACTGCCGCAGCTGAAATTAATAGCGCCCTGTCGCTTCGTGTCAAATCTCGTGACCCCCCTCTGATGTTTGAAGAGGGAGAGAGAGTTGGTGGAAAGGTGCAAAAGGGTATAAGATTGTATGTAATAGGCATAATTCTTTGTTTTTATTAATTGTTTTTTTTTCTCTGTGTGCGTGCGTGCGTGCGTGCGTGCGTGCGTGCGTGCGTGCGTGCGTGCGTGCGTGCGTGCGTGCGTGTGTGCGTGCGTGCGTGCGTGCGCGCGCTCGCGCGCGCGCGCGCGCGCGCGCGCGTGTGTGTGTGTGTGTGTGTGTGTGTGTGTGTGCGTGTGTGTGTATATGTGTATGTGTGCACGCGTATCTTTGTGTGTTAATTATGCTTCTTTGCTTTGAATGAAATCTGACAATAGATTGGTTTTCAGTCAGTCAGTGTGTGTGTGTGTGTGTGTGTGTGTGTGTGTGTGTGTGTGTGTGTGTGTGTGTGACCATGACCTTTACCTTTGTATGGCCCCGGCATACAAAGGATTCACAACTGCACAATGACCTACATATTGTCCCTATCCCCATTTCAGAATCTTCTTCTGGATTTGAAGATGCGTTAGGAGAGATCAAGATAAAACAAGATGCAAAGCATCTAAAAACGTACCTCCAGTTTATCCCGAATACGCGTGACATATTCCATAAAGAGGAAAAACCGTCTTGGGCTGGTGTAACTGTTAGTAATGGCTATTCTGGTAAACATCGACCATCATCTGTGTCCTATAATGAACATACCTACAAATGTTCAGAAAGATCGGCCAAGCATTTTCTGAGATTTTCCATATAGAACAAAACTATTATGGGCCGTTAGTAACGG
>JADBJO010006683.1:120249-128776 GCA_016801955.1 Conus betulinus | reverse complement strand
GAGAGAGAGATGAGGAGAGAGAGAGAGGAGAGGGGTGGCCTGACGTGCAGAGTGTAAAAGCTGCATGTTCACAGAGGAAAAAATTCCAAGTCGTGAGTCAATACGAATGTCGTCCGAAGGAAAAGTGATTTATCGCCTATAGGATCTTTGCTCTAGGAAACACTGACTGACCCGAATTCCCAACGAAGTAATATCAGACGTAAGGTGGAAAAGACTAAAGTTCTTGCACAAATCGGAGTTTAGTGGAGTAAGCCCATCTTTGACACGGCCGTGGGCATCTCATGTTCAAGATGAAATCTGCTTGAAGCATGCAGTAGATGGTCGTAAACAGGCTCACGCATACACACACACACCACACACACACACACACACACACACACACACACACACACACACACACACACACACACCACACACACCACACACTCACACACACACACACACACACGCACGCACGCACGCACGCACGCACGGACGCACGCACGCACGCACGCACGCACACACACACACACACACACACACACACACACACACACACACACCACACACACACGCACGCACGCACAACACACGCACGTACGCATACAGGCTCACACGCTCACACTCACGCACGCACGTAAATGCGCGAGCGTTTGTGTGTATGCGTGCGTGCGTGCGTGCGTGCGTGCGCGTGCGTGCGCGCGCGCGCGCGCGCGCGCGCGCGCGCGCGTGTGTGTGTGTGAAACTAACGTGGAGTGTAGATATTATCTTTGGTAGCCAGTAGACTTTTAGTGTGCAGGTAGAGTATTTGCCTCAACAGGGTCAGTCCTTCATGAAATTCTGCTTCAGAATCTCATAACTTAAAAACTTCCATTCCAATTCAGCTTTCTGTAATCAAAGATTTCATATTCATGGACTATTTCAGTGGGTGCGCGCAGTATGCAAATTTCAGATGTTTTCGATTTCAAGCAGGTTAACACGCTAGGTTACGGCAAAACCTTGTCCAGAACTCAGGGATGTTTAATGAGAACTCGGTGAACAACTACCCATCCACTTCAACTTGTGTCCTGCCCAGCCTGCCAGTCATCTGCTGCATCTTACGTTTGACATCCATGGGACCCCTCCCTATCTCCACTCTCTCCCTGTCTTCTCTCTCTTCCTCGGTTTGGCTAAGGGCGTCGTATGTGTTTGCGCAATGTACGTACACCAATTTGCATGCAGTGACATGCTCTTTACGAACCAAGAAGTAAAAACAAATAAGCAATGGCAGGGAATCTTTCTGCATGCTTACGGCATCAAACAGAAATCGTCCATGAGGCTATGTTTTCTTACAGATGATGATGATGATGATGATGATGATGATGATGATGATGATGATGATGATGATGATAACGACGACGATGACGACAGCAACAAAATAGCAAAACACAACAACACACAAGCATCAGCAACAGCAGCAGCAGCAGAAGCAACAGCAGCATAACCACCACCACCAATATCATCATCATCATCATCATCATCATCATCATCATCATCATCATCATCATCAACAACACAACAACAACAACAACAACAACAACAACAACACAACAACAACAACAACAACATTACTCCCTCTCTTGGGGTTGAACAATCACTTCAAAGTCGTTCCACAGTTACTCCCAGTGTAGCAGCACCCCTTTCTTCTCAGTACCATTCTGCAGATATTATTCCGGGAGAATTCTGACGGTTTGACTGTGATAAAATGTAGGCGAAGAACTGTGGCGAATTGTCCTTCATTCATTTCTGCCGGGTCCAAGGAGTAAGCTTGTACGGCATGCGATAACAAATGAAGTGATGTAAGTGTTTCATGTGTGTGTGTGTGGTGTGTGTGTGTGTGTGTGTGTTGTGTGTGTGTGTGTGGGTGTGTGTGTTTGTGTGAACCATTCATTGCATATCAAATGTTTAATGTCAACTGTCGTGTGGGGAAACTCAAGCTGAGATGAACATTACCTTTTAGGATAAATGTTTTTAAAAAGGGTATTTGGTGTTGTGACTGTCACAAGATTTGTAAAGCAGTAATATATGAGCTTATTATTCTTTCATATAGAGTTTACTTACTTTCTAATGGGTTAAAAAACTAGCGATGAGCTACACGCTAGCAAGGTATAAATTATTTGCAGGCAGACTGTTGTTACTTTTCGTTAAATAAATACGATTAGTATTCGTGTGTTTATCTTTATTCGTAATTAGCAAAAAAAACAAGGTTACATTTGGTATTCTTGTTGTCCAACGTTGTGGAAGTTTTCAGACATAGTTTCATCTATCAAAGAGATCATGGAAATGTCAGAGGTACACTGAAACCAGATGTCCAGAGGGTTTGAACCCAGAGGTTCCTATGGCCTGCTGCATTGGAAACAAAGACCAAACAATTTACCACCCCTATTTTTATTACGCGCGGGAACACGTACGCCATAAGGGTGATTAAAAGGCAGTTTGCCCTTGCCTTGTGTAAACAACACTTTAATCGCTTTTTATATTATGTGATGCATGTCTCCCTCTCATCCCTAACCCTTCTTTGTCCTTCGATCCCTAACCTTCGTTCTAAAGCTTTCACTAAACTTTTCCTCTCCCTTCTTGCCTACTTACATTTCTTCTTTCCTTCGTGATTTCTCCCTCCCCTACTTTCCTCAAACTTTCCTTCTTTATCTCTTCTTTTTTTCTTTCTTTCTCTTTCTTCTTTTCGTTTCATCAATGTGGTTGCTTCTACATACACACTCGTACATTGACTGTTTCTTTACACACGTAGATGTAGCATGCATATGTGTATGTATGTATTTATGTTGTATGTTATGGTATGTCTGTATGGGCTTTAATGTGTGTATGTGTGTGTATGTAATGCATGCATTTTCGCCAACATATCCATATGTGTGTGGATATAACGTATGCATGCATGCTTGTACTATGATGTTTGTATGTATGTATGTAAAGGTATGTATGTATGTATGTATGTATTCATACACTCACGCATGTACGCCCCGTACACGACATGCGGGCATGCGTGCGTGCTGTGTGTGTGTGTGTGTGTGGGTGTGTGTGGTGTGTGTGTGTGTGGTGTGTGAGTGTGTATGTGGTGTGTGTGTGTGTGTGTGGTGTGTGTGTGCTGCGTGCGTGTGTGTGTTGGTGTGTGGTGTGTGTGTGGGTGTGATGTGTGTGGTTGTGTGTGTGCGCGCGCGCGGCGCCGCGCATACCATTGTGCGTTTGTATTTTGTTTTGTTTGTGTGTTGTGTGGTTTTGGTGTGTGTGTGTGTGTTTGTGTTTTTGTGTGTGTGTGTTGTGTGTGTGTGTGCGCGCACAGCGCCGCGTTGCATTCGACCGTGTGCGTGTTGTGGGGTGTGGTGTGTGGTGTTTGTGTGTGTGTTGTGCTGGTAGGCCAGCGGTGTGTTGTGTGTGTGATGTGTGTGGTGTATTATGCGCGCATCACGGGTGTTCGTGTGTGTGTGCTGTGGTGGTGTGTTTGGGTGTGTGGTGTGTTTGGTGTAGTGTGTTGAGGCGTAAGTGGGCGTTGTGCGCACACATGTGTGTGTGTGTATGTGTGTGTGTGTGTGTGTGTGTGTGGTGTGTGTGTTGTGTGTTTTGTGTGTTTGTGTGTGTGTAATGGGCGGGGCGCACACATTGGTGTGTGTGTGTGTTTGTGTGTGTCGTGTGTGTGTGTGTGTGTGTTGTGTTTGTGGGTGTGTGCAGTTGAGGTGTGCCCAACTAAACAGTGATCATGTCCTGGAGTCTCATCATATGCAATGACCGTGTGGCTCACCAATCGACTGAGTGAAGTGTTAGCGACCTGGCGCGCGGCCCTCCCTAGTGGCGGCCAGGACAGAGGAAACACTGGACCCTCAAGTGCCATCTGGCGCCATCAGATACAAGGGACAGAAAAGGAAGGGTGACGCCGACCTGAATCTTACCAGCTAAATCTCCAACTGTGTACCCAACCCTGGCCGTCAGCCTGGCGTGTTAATCATCGGATCTGCACGGAACAACCTTCGGCCACGCCAGACAGATGGAAATGAAGGAGGGGATATGAGAACATGGTAGAGGGGGTGAGCTCAGCGTCGTAAACAATGCCATACGCTGGTAATGCGTAGAAATAATAAATGGGTTTAATTTTGGGGGGTCTGGTGTGTTTGTGTGTGTGGTTGTGTTTGGTTGTTAGACAGAGGAGAGAGAGAGAGAGAGAGGAAAGAGAGCCGATGCGCACTGGTAGCTCTGGGCTGCCCGCTCTGGGCTCCTGGCCGACACACATTCCACTCTTACCCGAGAGAGCGCGAGAGCGAATAGCGAAGCGATCTCTAGACAGACGCTCTCTCAAACGACGAGATTCATGCAGCTGCTCGCTATGTTCGGTCGAGATACTGATGTTTGTGGCTCTGCCAATACGCTTACCACATAGAGAGAGAGAGAGAGGAGAGGCGAGATAGAGAGAGAGAAGAGAGAGAGGAGAATGGGGTGGCTTTCTGCATTCACTTCCAGAGAGAGAGAGAGATATCGAGAGCGGAGATTTTGCCACCAGCCTTTTTGGCTGGTATTTGCATCTTCTTAAAAAACCGAAAAGGCAGAGGAGTCCAAATTACCACTTTTCCGCGGTCACTGAAGAGAAACAATCAGGTTTCGAAATACCGTTATCTGACCAGGAGTTATATGTTAGTGAGCTTCCTCCCAACCATGAGATGGTCTCCCTCTTTGGAGACTATAATGCTTGCTGAAGGTTCATTTTGAGAAGCATTTACATTATTTCCCAACATTCACCCACTCAAGCACAACACTGTCAGTTTAGGCAGAATCATCTACCCCACCGCAGATATGAAGGCTTATCACACCCCCCTATTTCTACAATTGAGACATAAGAGCAAGCTTTTAAATTTATAATTAATTATATATATATAATATATAGAATATATATAATCTATAATATATATTATAATATATATCTATATATATAGATAATACCCTTCCCTATACCTCACGTTACGATATAATACGCGGAGGAGTCCACATTCCAGCATATAACATCTTGTGAACCTGTCAAGTTTGTTGTGATGTTAGTTAAGAATGTTGCTCGTGAAGAAACGACGCCCACTGTACCCATCTTTCTCGTCCCTCTGCAAAGATCAACAAATGCAATGGTGGAGCACGAGAGATGTCAATCGTCGCCATCAATATGCGCTGCATGTTCACGCATTCGCAGACATGCCGGAGTCTCAAACTATAAAATCCTGGGTGCGCTGGCTCAATGCGAATGGGTGTCTTGAAAGAAAACTCGATTTATTCGCCTATATGATCTCACCTCTTAGCAAACGGACTGAACCCCCCCGAATTCCAAGAAGTAAATAGAACGTATAGGTGGAACAAGTTCTGGTGCCAGCACAAGTTCCGGTCCCTGTATTGTTCATTAGATTAAGCCCATCTTTGACACGACACGAGACTGGTGTGCATCTCGTGTTTCAAGATGAATCTTCTTCTGCTTCACAAAGCATACGCAGGAGTATGGTTCCGTAAAAGCAACCTCATCACACAACATTCACCACGAAGACGACTTGTCTGCACACAACACACACATTAACACACGCACACCCACACACACACACCACAACGCTACACGAACACAAACATACCCTGACTGCCACGCACCAC
Source organism: Conus betulinus (assembly GCA_016801955.1). Classification (NCBI taxonomy): domain Eukaryota; kingdom Metazoa; phylum Mollusca; class Gastropoda; order Neogastropoda; family Conidae; genus Conus; species Conus betulinus. The sequence goes on along the minus strand of JADBJO010006683.1, from coordinate 123,130 downwards.
AACCACGCAACGTCGCACGGCACACAAACACACACCACCCACACGCCCTCCCGTGCTCCCAAGCTCCCACACTCTCAACCACGCACACACGCTTACGCGCACCGTACGCATTCGCGCCTATCACCCGCTTAACACGCTCATACCTACGCCTCCGCGCAGCGTAAAGCGCGCGCGTGCCGTGTTGTGTGATGTGTTTGTGTGTGTGTGTGTGTGTGTGTGTGGTGTGTTTGTGTGTGTGGTGTGTTGTGTGTGTTGCTGTGTGGTGTCCCATATGTTTGTGTGGTGTGTTACTCGCGCGCGTGTGTGTGTTGTTTCGCGCGTCGCATCTGTGTGTGTGTGTGTGTGTGTGGCGTGCGCGCGCGCGCCGAAGCGCGTGCGTCCATGCCATAGTGTGTGTGTATGTGTGTGCGTGTCGTGGTGGGTGGTTTGTGTTTGTGGTGTGTGTGTTGTGTGTTTTGGTGTGTGTGGGAGTGTGTGGTTAGTCTTGGTAGCCACTAGACTTTAGTGTGCAGGAGGCAGAGTTTCTTGTGTTGGGGGCTCACCGGATGTAATCCTCGTTTGATCCTTCTGTAGTTTCTGCTCTAAAATCTCATGACCTACAAACCACAGATCTTTTTAAAAAAAAATCATCAAATCAGGTTCACATTTATTCCATTCAGCATGAAGTTCTGTGCTCAAAAATATTTTCATATACTCAGCAGACATGGCAGGTTAACGCCAGAATGTCCAAAGCCGCACAGGCACGATGGGGCAGGTTCCAAATCCGCTTTCATGTGCTTAATCAAAAGCATTTCATCGACTATTCACTCGGAATGCGGTGCGCGCCAGTATGTGAAATTTCGATGATTATCATGGCACAGGTTAACCAACGCTAGGTTAACGAGGCCAAAACCTTGTCCAGACCTTCTAGGAAACACTTAATGTAGGAACAATCGGTGAATACCCTACCACCTACCATCAATCCCTCTTGCACCATTTCATTCTTGTCTTTGGTGGTCCCTTCCCATGCCTTCCGATCATCTGCTGCACTCTGCACCTTCGTCTGATGACATTCCAATCTAGTACCACCCATCTCTTCTTCTCTCCAACAACTCTACCCTGCGTCTCCCTCTTTCTTTTTTCTCTTTCTTCTTCCTTTCTTGGCTTTCTTTCTGTCTTTTTTCTATCTTCCTTGTTTTCCCGTTCCTCATCTCTTCTTTTCCCCGCCTACACCTCAATCTTTCCCTTTCTCTTGTTGGTAAGGGCGTCGTAATATGTTTTTCTCCATGGTACGTACAAAAAACAACACACGGAGTAAACAAATGGGCATAGTCCCCCAGAATGTCTTTCTTTGCATGCTTGCTGGCGCATTCAAACAGAAATCGTCCATGAGGGCTGAATGTGTTTCTTCTGATGATGATGATGATGATGGGATGATGATGCTGATGATGATGATGAATGATGATGCTGATGAATGATGATGATGAGGATGATGATGAGTTTCGACGTCGACGGACGACAACAGTCGAAAAATGACGACAACACGCAGCAAAAACAGCACAGCAGCAAAGCACGAGCAGCAGCAGCAGCAGCAGCAGCAGCACCATCACCCCACCACCACCACCCACCACCACCACCACCACCACCACCATAGCCACCACCACCAATATCATCATCATCATCATCATCATCATCATCATCATCATCATCATCATCATCACCACCACCACCACCACCAATATTGTCATCACCACCACCACACAAAGCTGAAATATACAATCCCAACAACAGCAGCAACAACAACAACAACAACAACAACATTAAAGGCTATTTATCATAACTCAAATAGAGTAACAACGCTGTCTCGCTTTTTCTACAGTGCAATGCTGACAGCTAAAGCTTTGCCTTCAGTCGGTAAACCGATATATTTGTGTTCTGCTGCATCACCGGCAATGGCTTTCAGGGGAGAAATAAAATGTGACAAGATTTTGCTTGCCAGCTGTCAGGCTCCTGACATTCCGAGAGAGAGTTCCATCAAGATGGAATGGAATTAGGCTGACAGAGCAGGTTCACGGAGAGCGCTTTCACCAAGACATGCCTGGGAGACATTAACGAGTTTGTTTGCATATGCCAGAGCGTTGAGCAAAGTGGCTGACTTGAATTCCAATGAAGTAAACAAGACAGGATAGATATTTGTTTGCCAGCTCTGTGCATGCAGAGAGAGAGAGAGAGAGAGAGAGAGAGAGAGAGAGAGAGAGAGAGAGAGAGAGAGAGAGAGAGAGAGAGAGAGAGAGGTTATATCGCTGGGCGTTGTTGAGTCACCGAATCCTGTTGCAGCTCCATTCTCTCTCTACTACTTAACCTGTCCGCCCAAATCCGAAATAGACGGGTTCATAAGAGATTGGGTTACACGCAGCATACTATGTATACAAGTCATGCAGCTCAATTCCGTTATGCTAACCCAGTCTTATAATGCTTCAGAGCCATGTTAATTCCTTCTCACCCCAATATTGAGATGACGCAGTGCAGGTTGACTGTATCTACAACAGAGTCATTTGCCTTGACTCCAGAACAGTGGAACTGTGCCCATGGCATACCTCCCATTGCTGTATAGGGACACCTGACCACTCAGAGGAAGTTAAATAAAAAAAGAAAATGATCATGTAAGAAGCAAATAGGCACCAGCAATCAACATGGTTGTGAGACATTACAAGACTGGGCTAGCTGAACAGACTGTGCTACAGATACGTTAATTTCATGTATAGTTTACAATAAGGTAATATCTCTAGCCCCAGCTATAAAGGTGATAATATCAACACTGGTACCTACGTATGTCAATACTTAATTTTGAGAAATGTAGTGCAATGAAAACGGGTGTTGGTGATCGATAAACTGAGGCATG
>JADBJO010006683.1:100249-105249 GCA_016801955.1 Conus betulinus | reverse complement strand
TGCGCTGTAATACAAGTCCACAAAATCTGATGCCCTCCTGAATGGCTTGAGCAAGTGCTTAAGAAGCAGGAGACAGTGGGGCTATCTTTATCAGTCTCTCTATAGGGAACCACGTACACCTGACAAACACCTTGGACACCAACAGTAAGGAAATAATATTGTTTATGCTATGTTGATATCGTGACCCTGAACAACAGTCAAAATGAAAAGAAAAACGTTCTCAAATGATCTTGAAATTCGAATTACGTTACTGGAGTCTGCTTTCAAACACATCTTAGTAAGTAAAAGAAACTACAAACCACCAGAAGGAATAGTAATTATTCATCCATCTGTAAACGTTTGAGTTATTTTTCCAATATATTTTTTTTCTTTTTGCATTTTTGTTAGGGAATTCGTATTCGTTGCTGATAATTTCTTTGGTTGGTGAGGTGTATTTTGACTTTACTTGTATTCCTGTTTCAAAAAGGCTTTTTTTTTTTATTCTATCTTTCTTTCTGTTTCTTGCAAGAAATTTTTAAGACATGTGTTTATATATTTTCCATCAATAATTAGTTTATTTGTATAAAAACGGTATTCCTTCTCAGTATTTTCCCCTTTTATTTGCTGGTGTGCTAACAACACATGTCTCAAATGAGACGGCTAGCCAAACACCGTTAACCGCCAGGCGATTAGTGGAAACTGTAACATACGAACACCCCTGTATCAGTAATTGCCAGAAATTTCACAGACATCTGCCAATCACATAGCTCGACACATATACTACTTACATAGATCAAGAGATAAAAATAGGGATAGGTTGAAACAACCTCGTCTCTGCCTCAGCTTTCCCTTTCTTGCATTTTTTCCCCCTTTTTTTTTTCTTTTTTTTTACTTTTCTTTATTTTTTTATTTGTTAGTTTGTTTGTTTTTTTTGTTCAAAGCCACTCCATCCTCCAAAACGATTACGATAAACCTTGTCTATCAAGGGTGGACGGTGGACGAGGGGAGGGGGGGGGGGGGGGGGGGGGGGGTGCTCAGTTATATTCAAATTTTGGAATCTTCACTATATTGATTTATGTGACACAATTTATTTGCATTCGTTTTGTACAATACAATGCACAATTTTCATTCTATTTTTACGTTTTTTTTTTCCCCCTAAAATCCTTCTCTATCATGCTGATGCTTCTAACATTGTGGATTAAAAAAAAAAATATCAGGTTCAGGTGGTGAGTCAAAAGGCAGCAGCTGCCTAAAGGAAAAATGCCAAGCGCCTGTTGGAACCGAGAATGAGGACAAAGGGAACAATGTCAAGCACTTGTTGAAACAGACAACGAGGACAAAAGGAACAATGTCAAGCACTTGTTGGAACAGACAATGAGGACAAAGGGAACAATGTCAAGCACTTGTTGGAACAGACAATGAGGACTAAGGAACAGTATCAAGCACTTGTTGGAACATACAATGAGGACAAAGGGAACAATGTCAAGCACTTGTTGGAACAGACAATGAGGACTAAGGGAACAGTATCAAGCACTTGTTGGAACATACAATGAGGACAAAGGGAACAATGTCAAGCACTTGTTGGAACAGACAATGAGGACAAAGGGAACAATGTCAAGCACTTGTTGGAACAGACAATGAGGACAAAGGGAACAATGTCAAGCACTTGTTGGAACAGACAATGAGGACTAAGGGACACAGTATCAAGCACTTGTTGGAACATACAATGAGGACAAAGGGAACAATGTCAAGCACTTGTTGGAACAGACAATGAGGACTAAGGGAACAGTATCAAGCACTTGTTGGAACAGACAATGAGGACAAAAGGAACAATGTCAAGCACTTGTTGGAACAGACAATGAGGACAAAGGAACAATGTCAAGCACTTGTTGGAACAGACAATGAGGACTAAGGGAACAGTGTCAAGCACTTGTTGGAACAGACAATGAGGACTAAGGGAACAGTATCAAGCACTTGTTGGAACATACAATGAGGACAAAGGGAACAATGTCAAGCACTTGTTGGAACAGACAATGAGGACTAAGGGAACAGTATCAAGCACTTGTTGGAACAGACAATGAGGACACAGGGAACAATGTCAAGCACTTGTTGGAACAGACAATGAGGACTAAGGGAACAGTATCAAGCACTTGTTGGAACAGACAATGAGGACACAGGGAACAATGTCAAGCACTTGTTGGAACAGACAATGAGGACTAAGGGAACAGTATCAAGCACTTGTTGGAACAGACAATGAGGACAAAGGGAACAATGTCAAGCACTTGTTGGAACAGACAATGAGGACACAGGGAACAATGTCAAGCACTTGTTGGAACAGACAATGAGGACACAGGGGGCTGGATGGGGATGTTCACATCACTGGGGAAAATGAAAAGAGTTGGAGGACAGTGGGGTAAGAGAGGGAGGGGAGGGGGCCGAGGTGAGGGACAGGAACTGAGTGGTGGAAGCATAAAGAGGTCAACGAGCACAAAAGCGCACGTCTTCTATTACTGCTTCCCCATGCCTTTGCGCAATGAAGGATACTTAATCTTGCACGTTTACCACCCTTTTGCTGCGACCTCTTTTCACTGAAAAAAAAATTAAAAAAAAAACAAAGAAAAAAAAAAAAACCGTAGCTTGAACTGCCCCGACGCTACGGGTGAAAGCTTCTAATTGGAATGTACACAGCCTTTTCAGGTCTTCCGAGTAAGAGGCTTTAATTCAAAACGTTTACCACATGGATACAGTTGAGGAATTTAACTTATTTTTCAAGATGTTTCACTGTCCTTCACGTTCATCGGATCAACTGACAAACTTACTCGGTCAAACTGTAGAGAAGACGTCACTCGGCTCTATCACTACTCCGCGTTCCACCTGCCCCCTCTTCTTAAAATCTTCGGTGCTAGCAGCAGGGAAAAAAAAAAAAAAGAAAAAAGAAAAAAAAAAAAAAAAGGAAAGAAAGAAAGAGATGGATGACGTTATGGTGGGCGTGGGGGAAAAAGGCGAGCATGTCCAGCGAGTGACAAGGCTAAAAACTCTTAGAAAAAAATATTCAATAGATTATATATATATATATATATATATATATATATATATATATATATATATATATATATATATATTATATATATATATATATCACAAATAAAAATAGAGAGCCAGCAAGAACTCTAAAAATGCTCAACCGGGAAGGGGGCCCAAAATAAACACCCGAAAGAGAGCAGAGAGCTTGAAACAAGTTTGTTGGTGTTTTTTTAATCTCCTTTTTAATCATATTTTTAAACTTATATATATATATATATATATATATATATATATATATATATATATATATATATATATATATATATATATATATATATTGTTTTGCAATACTGGTTTGTGGGTTTGAAAGAGAGTGTGGAGTTTTTTCTTTCCTTCCTGAAGGAGAAAGTATATGAGTGTTTGGTAAAGGGGACGTGGGTAGAAGATACACAGAAAGGCACAGGTAAATGTCGCAGTTCATATATGTCAGTTTTCTGTCAGTTTTAGTGCAGTGGCTATAAGAGGTAATCAGACCCGTCAATCAGATGTTGAAGAAAGGGAACAATTATAGCTGATGTCAGGTCTGTCTTGTAGCAATAGTGTGTGTGTGTTGTGTGTGTGTGTGTGTGGTGTGTGTGTGTGTGTGTGTGTGTGTGTGTGTTCATGGCCAGTGTTTGGGAATATGGTCAAGAAGTACAGATATCTGGAACGATAACATATTCCATTTTCTGTACACCATCTGTCTGTCTGTCTGTCTGTCTGTCTCTGTCTCTGTCTGTCTGTCTGTCTGTCTGTCTCTCTCTCTCTCTCTCTCCTCTCTCTCTCTCTCTCTCTCTCTCTCTCTCATTGTTTTGCATGAATACTGTTTATTTAGTTTGTGTTTCGTTTATGCTGTGCTTTTTTTATCTTTCACTACACAGACTGTGGAATAATCTTGGTCTGAATATGACAGTTTTCCTCCCCTGTAGTTCTGTATTTCGACTGGGTTGACTTTTACATAATTCACAGAATGAAAAGGTCGTGGTTTTGATGTGGATGAGGGTGATAACAGAAAACTCTCCATTGTGGGGTTGTTAACATATTTATTTTCTGTACCTTTTTAAAGTATGTTTCACTTATATGTCTAAAAAAAAATGAATGACAGTTGCAAAATATATGCAAATGTACTCGTTCGAATTGAAGGCGTCTTCCGTTACAAAGACGAATTTTGATTTTAATCATAAAACCGAAGTGTTTGATGTCATCGTTTAGTTTATGTCCCGATAGTACTTTTTATGTTGTTTCTCACGACGAATAATGATTTCAAATAATAAGTCAAATAAAAAGGAAGTCGGCAGTAACGATGATCTAAAGTTTACATAAAAGCCTATATCCTCGATTAGCACATCAGTTCCTCTTATCACTAAGTTAGGTTCCCCAAATTATCCTTCCCTGCTTGTAAGAAATCGTTAATATTCTATCAACTATGTATGCAGTCCAAACACACTGAAACGAATTCTTCCGTTCAATAACACTAAATTACCCAGCCCCCAACACCTGAATACGTAGACAGCTGTAGTCGTCATTTGCATGTTTTCAAACTGCGACCCAGTTTTCAAATGAAATCCTCTGGGAGCATACTAAAAGCCTCTACGCCAGCGTGGTCGTTATACTAACTCTGCGGGGAGGTATCTATGATTACAGGTCATTTGCCTGTAAATGACCATTGGGAAAGCAGACCCCTTGATCGGTTACTGATGAGGACCACGATATTGGTTAAACACTTCACATCAAAAGCATTTCATTGCTGCATTTTCGTTTTATCCAGCTACGTTTGTCAATGTCCGAACCTCTAGTTGGAAATGATCTCTCTCTCTCTCTCTCTCTCTCTCTCTCCGTCTCTCTCTCTCTCTCTCTCTCTCTCTCTCTCTCTCTCTCTGTATAGACATATGAATAGGTAGGTAAATAGATAGATAGATAGACGGATAGATAGATAACAAATGGAGAATAGACATATG
>JADBJO010006683.1:75249-80249 GCA_016801955.1 Conus betulinus | reverse complement strand
AATATACAAGCACATATAAACAAATTCAAGTCAGATAACTCCTCCTCTTGAAGGATTTATACAAATAAGAAGCCAGATCATCACCAACAACATTCTCATTTCTTGACGACAAAAGCAAGACAAGCCTAAAAAATGATGGACGTCGATAATATTTCAAAGGAATATATTTTTGTCTTAAATCTGTAAACAAAGGGCAAACAAATAGAAAATGAAGTTCGTTCTCTGGGGCAGACTTGCACAATGGACATAAAACATCTAATTCTGTATGAACATTGTAACGTTGCCTGTGTACAGCAATATCAGATACACCGAATCTAAACTTAGTTAATGCAGATCTAACAAAACTATTAATATTCATCGACAGATAAGGTTCCGCTTCCATTACCTGATTTGACTTTAAAAATCGAAACAAAGAAAATCTCTCACTTTTTTTAATATGACTATTCCAGTCTTGCAAGTTACAATCAATTATTCTCTGCTTAAAACAAGCCAAAAATGTTTTAACACATCCAACACTCTGTTCTAACCAAACAAACGAAAACCCATAACTACAAAGACATTAAGTTGATTTACCTCTAGAATCCAAATCAAACAATACTTTGTATGCTTGTGCAGGCAATCTGTGTTCTCCCATACGCACGAGCTTAAGCCAATAACTAATACATTTCACGTATGAATTTACATAAATGGGATATCTGCCAAGCTCACCATAAACCAAATCATTAGGAGTTCGTCTATCCACATGCAAAAAGCGTTTCATAGCAATAAATATAATAAATTTTTCAATTTCATGACCTTTATCCAATCCCCAAATCTCAGCGCCGTACTGTGCAATAGGCTGCACTTGGGCATCAAACAATTTAAGGGGAGGAGAGAAGAGAGAGAGAGAGAGAGAGAGAGAGAGAGAGAGAGAGTAATCCGGGCTCTCCAGAGAAACAGAAGGACATTAATTCCTATTATTTTCAACATGGTTTGAAAACAAGTTTATTAACGATCAATTACGTCAACTGATTTTGCCTCTATTTCTCGTTGGGCATAAGGTCAAAGCTGGAACTGGCAAAGTTATTGCAACAGTCATCCGGCCCTTGCCCCGTTAAGGGACTAAGTATGACTAGCGACTAAGACTTAAAAAAACTTTTAACAAACACACATATCTTCATAACATTAAAAAGTTCATCCATTATAGTTAAGGCGTAGATGACTTTAAAAGGAAAAAAAAAGAGAGAGAAACGATTGAAACAACAAACAAGAATAAAGATTACAGAGAAGAAAAGGAGTCAACACACTAAAAACAGTAGTATAAACTATTTCGTGGATATGCAAACCATTTTCATAAGAGCCCAACGTTTCTTTCAGTCCCAAGCACTCCTCCTACTAGCTGTCAATCAGTACCCCTGACAGCTGGCATTCTGAAGGAAACCGTTGTACATGCATTGTCTTCATGCACATATTTTGAGGTTTTCAGCCCTGTTCTGTCGGCACACAGCAAACTAAGGATACGCGTGGGGCCACTAAATACAGTGACCAAAAAACAGACCCTTGGGCAGTCAGTTTTTATCACATTTCTATTTGACGTTCCTTGAAAGCAGTCCATAATCTTAAATTTATAGACAAAACTAAACAAACAAACAAACAGGCAACAACAATAAAACAAAGAAGCACTATATATGTAATTATTCTGTCATGTTTTAAAAAGTATAAAAGAAAAAAAAAAAGTGAGCACTTTCCACCTACTTCCGGATAGGAAAGATGAATACAGGATAGAAGGAATATCCATTGATGTACAGTTCACGTAAAAGAAAGTGGTCAGATTTGATGATGTTCAACATCTATCTATCTATCTATCTATCTATCTATCTATCTATCTATCTATCTATATCTATCTATCTATCTATCTATCTGTCTCTATATCTATCTATATATCCATCAATCCATGTCATAGCTGTGTGTGTGCGTGCGTGCGTGCGTGCGTGCGTGCGTGCGTGCGTGCGTGCGTGCGTGCGTGCGTGCGTGCGTGCGTGTGTGTGTGTGTGTGTGTGTGTGTGTGTGTGTGTGTGTGTGAGAGAGAGAGAGAGAGAGAGAGAGAGAGAGAGAGAGAGAGAGAGAGAGAGAGAGAGAGAGAGAGGAGAGAGAGAGAGAGAGAGAACACACTTGGAAAAAAAAATTGAAGACAATAACCACCACACTACACTTTGTACCTCCAAAAACTGTCTATTGTATCAACTTTGACTTTGAAGCAACGAGGACAGAAACACCCGCTACTTTACGCGTGTCGTTTTTACCATCAGGGAAATGAATTGTTTTAGCTTTGTGAAAGAATCGCAGTCCTTTGTGACGAGTTTATGCGAGAGGGTCACTGCTTGATGGCCTGATCTGTCTGGCCCATTCAGACAACAATTTGTTCTCCCGTCACCATCAAGCATACTCTTCAACCGGGGGCAATGGTTTCAACGTGATGCACAACGTACTTTACAGCCGATGTTTTTGCCATAAAAGATTCATCTTCATCTTTAAAGATAGGTGACAGGATTGTGACTCTCTCTCTCTCTCTCTCTCTCTCTCTCTCTCTCTCTCTCTCTCTCTCTCTCTCTCTCTCTCTCTCTCTCTCTGTGTGTGTGTGTGTGTGTGTGTGTGTGTGTGTGTGTGTGTGTGTGTGTGTGTGTGTGTGTGTGTGTGTGTGAGTATGTGTATGTGCGTGTGTGTTTAGCAAGTGCTACATGTTATTGTACTGATATTTTAAAGATATTCGAAAAGAATTGGATAGACGACAGACAAACAGGGGAAGAGACAGAGACACACACTTTTTTTTTTTTCAACCCTTCTACTAAATGTATCAAGTCTGATACGCATGCTGCTGTTTGTCACATCAGTTGACTTCCCTGCTATTGATCTACTTCCAGCTACAACTTGGATAACATGTCCTGCTTCCAAGATCATTGTTAAGTTCAGGAGTCCATCCATACCTCACTCATCCCCCCCCCATACCCCACCCCACCCCCCCCCCACCCCACCCAAAAAAAAACAACAAAAAAAAACAAACAAACAAACAAACAAAAAACACGCACACAGTCACATCCACAGCCACAGAGACGCAAAGGAGGAGAGAGAGAGAGAGAGAGAGAGAGAGAGAGAGAGAGAGAGAGAGAGAGAGAGAGAGAGAGAGAGAGAGAGAGAGAGCAATAATGTGGGGGGCAGGGACGTATGCTACCCAGAATTGGCATCAGCGATGTTACATCAACATGAGTGTCCCTGCTGTTCAGAGCTAAACTAAGTAGCATTTATGTCAAGATAAGTAGTATTTATGTCAAGATGGCGGCTGTCCAACGCTGAAATCGACAACATTGTGTGGAAAGCAACGAGAGCTTTACAAACATGGTCTTGTCAACTTTCTTTCTCTCTCTCTCTCTCTTTTTTTTTTTTTTTTTTTTTTTTTTTTTTTTTTTTTAAGCCGAAGGTGACTTTTGTTGTTCAGAGCTGGAATCGGCGCATCCATGTAGATAGTGCTGTCGATTGCCCAGAGCTGGCTTAACAATGCTATATTGAAATCGCTTCTTCTGTCCAAAACGGAGATGAACAGCGTGTTATAAAAAGTAATACCGGGTGCCTAAAGCTGGAATTAGACTCATTTTAATGACTATATTTCATGCCAAACGCAGGAATATCCGTGTGATTATGTGGATAATGATGTCTGCAGACTAGAGCTGGAACCGCCAACGGGATATTGACAGTCGTGTCTGCTTCGCCAGAATTAGCAATGTGGCATCGGTAATACTGTCTGGTGCCAAGCTCGAATTAGCCAAATGAAATTTGTATATACAATGTGTCAACTGCTCAGAGCCCAAATGAGAAATGTTTATTGGCATTTCTCTCTGGTATTTAGGGCTGAAATTAGTAACATTTTATGGACAATGATGTGTATTAGCAGGCGTCTTGTCCTGATGAATGTTTAGGGGCTGGCACTTAGACAGATTTTTTTCCAAACGATATCCTTCCTTGATTCTAATTCTTTTTACCTGCCATTCACACGTCTTCGGATCAGTGGTTTTAACCAGTTCGCACCCTCGATATCGAATGTTTCCAGCGGATGTCACACCCTCGGAATGTTTTCAGTCATTATTCGTTCAATATCAGAAACATTCATTGAGACCAGACCGTGTATCTTTCTTTACAAATTCAAAACATCTATCTATATTGGATAAAAAACATGACATGTTTTCAAAAAATACTTTCTGTTGAAAAAAAATAGCACCAAAATAGCCGACCCGATAAGACTTAATCCCCTCTACAGATAAACGCAAAACGCTTTAGTTTTGTCGAAAATCATAAACCAAAATTCAGCTTCTGACAAGGTATTGCTTTATCAATGTCATGTTCCCTGAAGACCATATCTCAATTTCTGGTCTTTGTGTCCATTTACTTTTTCAAGTTCAGGTAAGACAAGAGTCATAGACAGATTGGTATCGTTTCGAGTTAGACATTTCTTTTTTTGTGTGTGTCTATAAAAAAAAGTACACATATAGATAAAAATATTAATTTAGAGAATAATTGCATAATTTTAGAGAATTGCTGAGTCGCTTTAAATCCTTAACCATAATGAATAACTTCAAATGCTGGATAAAACCATTAATGAAAGCGTATATACAAACACTTTGCAAATGTTGTTTTTGCTTGAACTTTAATTCATTTATTCGGAAAAACAACAAAAAAACAAACAAACAAAACGTCCTACATGTCGTAAATTTCAGTTTGTTTAATTGTGTTATTCATCACATTTAGGTAGCAAAAAGACCGAATCTAACGCCATGACAACTCTCTCTCTCTTTCTCTCTCTCTCTCTCTCTCTCTCTCTCTCTCTCTCTCTCTCTCTCTCTCTCTCTCTCTCTCTCTCTCTCTCTCTCTCTCTCTCTCTCTCTCTCTCTGCCTGTCTGTCTGTCCGACTTTCTATCTCTTACTTACTTGTGGGAAACATCACACACACACACACACACACACACACACAC
>JADBJO010006683.1:37749-50249 GCA_016801955.1 Conus betulinus | reverse complement strand
CCACGTGAATGTGCAGGACCAGCAGACTTTCCATTGTATGCACGTTACAGGCAGTATGTTTCAACTCTATGTTGTTTGATGTTGATGCATATATATATATATATATATATATATATATATATATATATATATATATATATATGTATATATATATATATATATATAAAATCATGAAACTTGCTGAAGGTTCATTTTGAGAAGCATTTATCATTCCCCATTCACCCACTCAAGCGCATACTGTCAGTTAGGCAGAATCATCTACCACTGCAGATATGAAGGCTTATCACCCCCAAATTTCTACAATCTGAGACATAAGAGCAAGCTTTGTTTTATAATTCAATATTTCTTACAGTCATTGCAACACCTAGCTGCTCTGTAAGTTGCTGGAATGGTGCTCGGTACTTATCCTTGGAATTTATTGTTTTATTGTAATTTAGTCCCTTGCGGATTCATTCCAAGAACTGGCCCTCAGCACTTGTGTCTTATGAGGTTATCTTTTTATATTTTCTACTTTTCACAAGAAAATGTAGCTTGTTTTGCTCTTTCATGATTTTCTTTTGCTTCTTAGGTGGCACCTTTGATTGGTTTTTTGAAAACTCAGCAAACATACTACGGTATTGCACACCAGCCTTTTTCTGGTATAGCATTCTTCTTAAAACCGAAAAGGCAGAGGAGTCAAATTACCACTTTCCGCGGTCACTGAGCAGAAACAATCAGGTTTCGAAATACCGGTATCTGACCAGGAGTTATATAGTTAGTGAGCTTTCTCCCCATTGGAGATGGTCTCCCGCTTCGGAGACTATAAACTTGCTGAAGGTTCATTTTGAGAAGCATTTATCATTCCCCATTCACCCACTCAAGCGCATACTGTCAGTTAGGCAGAATCATCTACGACTGCAGATATGAAGGCTTATCACCCCCCTATTTCTACAATCTGAGACATAAGAGCAAGCTTTGTTTTATAATTATACATATATATATATATATATATATATATATATATATATATATATATATATATATACATACATGCATACATACAGGCACGCGCAGGACTCCTCCCTGAACGCACCCCCCAAAAACCAAACTTGAAAAAAAACTACAGGCCACGTGGAACACGTGCAGAACTCACGCTTGCAGACACACTATATAACTCCGGTAGCGTGCCCAAACTGAATACCCTGACGAGTGCAATAGCTCGAAACAGTTTTGTCGGTTTTTGACCTCCATTTTAAATCGTACTTTTAAACAAACACACACATATATATATATATATATATATATATATATATATATATATATATGTGTGTGTGTGTGTGTGTGTGCTGAATCAACACACTGCCTATTAAAAACGCAAATAAACAAAATACGTTCCAAAGGCTGATATGCAATTCTGATAATCATGCTGTCCATCCACGAGTGGGAAAACATTGCTCCCTCACGATTAAAATGTATTAAACATTAAACCGTATAACGCTGCACACTGTTTCTCGCATTCAATTCGACCGCATGACAGGTGATATCAAGAACTCTCCACAGAACCACACAGGAAACAAGTGATGTTGAATGAGAAGATGCTGGTGAGTCAATGGCAGACAGAAGACGAAGAAAAAGAAACACCCGGAGGTGCTGGGGAGGACCCAGAGAAGCACTGTCTTCACCTGCCTTTGGAGCAGTCCTGTACCACCCTTGGAGGGCTGCGCTGTGTTGACGATGGGTACAAGCACGCGCAGGACACTCCATTAAGATATCAAGGGACATAACTGCTCCTGAACAGAGGTAAATCAGACTACAGGATGCGACTCATACAGCCTTAAAGTAGCATCCCCATGGGTGTACCAGCCCTTATTTCATGACTGCAGAGCCCACCGGCGAAACACACCACCCTCCACGCACAGGAACAACTGATGTTGAGTAAGAAGATGTCGATGAGTGAATGGTAGACAGAAGACTATTATGGGAGCATGTGTTCTATGCATGCATGCCAATCCAAAGGAAAACAACCCTGTGAAGACCATATGCAACCAACAGAACGTTCCTGTTTCTGGTGTAACAGGAGAGGAAGTATACAGCAAGCATCTAATTAGAAAAAAAAAATAGTACGCGTGTACTGTGCATGTTTACATTTCTCGGCATACATATTAGAAAACTCATTTAGAGGTGGATTTTCAATGCTTGATTTTCTGATTAGAAATAATTCTGACCTTTCGTTTGCACGCAAGAAATCAGAATGGATGAAAGATGAAAGACGTTGAGATCAGAGTTGTAAGGACTAAAGCCCGGCTAGGTTTTGATTGGGAAACTTTGTTGGGGTGATTGTGCTGGAGGCTTATCGGGGCAGGTAATGTGCTTCGGAGGGGGCAGGCTGTGAGCGTGAGATGCACAAGAAATTGCAGAACTATTGACTACGTGAGCTATTTTGGAATATCCAGACACCAATCTGGTAAGAAGAGAGAGAGAGAGAGAGAGAGAGAGAGAGAGAGAGAGAATGAGAGATGATAGATATAATACGTTTTCAATTATCAATTCAGTATTCCTCTCCACCAAAAACTCTGGCTGGAGGGGATGGGGAGAAGGGTTGAGAGGTAACCTTCCTCTTTCCCAGATTTGTTTGTTTGTTTGTTGTTTGTGTGTGTGTTTTAACCACACATCATTAAAACACTCCCGAAGAAGTAGGTTCAAAGTCTTAATTGACGTTGTCAACTTTGTTAAGGTCGTCTGGGAAAGTGACATCGATTACTTGAAAGTTTGGAATGGAAAGTGGAAAGGAACGCGGAGATGGAGGGGGGGGGGGGGGGGGGGGGGGGGGGGCGGAGGGGGGGGGGGGGGGGGGGGGGGGGGGGGGGGGGGGGGGACGACGGGATTCTGTCTTGTGCTGATTTGTTTTCAGGATGCTTGGTTGGCCCTCACTGTCAAATTGTCGATTAACAAGCCTGCCGGATCCTTGGTGAGAAAAAGATGTCAGTACGCTGCAGCGCCCCTTGTTGTTCCTGACACTTGACAATCAAATACGTTATCTCCAGACCTCGGTGATGACGGCTGGAAATGGAGGCACTGGAATGGTTTGGTTGTAGAAAATTGGACGACAGGCAAACGTGTCCCGCAAGTAAACCAAGAGATACATCCGAAAGGAGTTGTTGCTCTGAATAACGTTCCACTTTTGGTTCACTTAACTGAGCCTTGGGTTTGCTTGGAAAAGAGTTGATACTTGGAGTGGTGAGATTGTATGAGAATGGCGTGTGTGTGTTTGTGCGTGCGTGCGTGCGTGCGTGTGTGTGTGTGTGTGTGTGTGTGTGTGTGTGTGTGTGTGTGTGTGTGTGTGTGTGAGTGTGTGTGTGTGTGTGTGTGTGTGTGTGTGTGTGTGTACGTACGGCCTCCCCACTGCAAATTATAACTCTTATACAAGTAGCCCAACAGACCAGGCTTCTGAACCAGAATGAACGTCATTCCACGGTAGAATCCCTTTGGAACGCATGTCTTCAGTTACTTGATAGATACGTTTGCTTGTCCTGCCAATCCAATAACGAAACCTTCCCTATCACTCTTTTTTTTTTTCAAACTAACAGCGCGGACAGTTCAGAGAAGCACTCTCGACTATCAAGGGTGAATGGAGCCGATGTCTGTTCTATAGTGCACGCAGCAGGCTTGTCAATCGAGAACTTGAAAGTGAGAGTAAGCGAAAGTTTTCATGGGGGAAGGTGGAGATGTGGAGGAAAGTGATGCCTCCATTGTTCTCCGTCTTAAAACGTTTTTCATGACCAGTTTCCTAAAGTTCTTCACAAACTGGTGTTATTAAAGAAGGCCCTTGTACACGTTTCTCGGAATAGGTCAAAATGGGATCATTCAATTTACATTTGTTTGAACTTATACACTGAGTTTTAATGGGCTGTTCGTCACGGAGGTTGACAGCGGCTTGCACCTAGTATGTGGAGTGCAGAGGAGAGGGGGGTAGCTCCTCTGTCACATTCAGTTGTGCACCGCCCGTGTGGATCATGCATCCCCTCAGTAAACCTTCACATAGGTGTAGTGTGAGAGGGAAGAGTTAGACCTGGATGAAGGGTGTGTGTGTGTGTGTGTGTGTGCTGTCATTTTAATAACGGTGCAGGGAAGTGTCTTGCACGTGTTCTGTGTGTAAAGTGTGTTGTTAATGCTTAGCGTGGGTTGAATGTGAGTATGTGTTTTATGTAGGGTGGAGGGGGAACCTTCTTCGCTATGCCAGTGTTCGGCGCTCTCATTCTTTTTGCTTTTGCTTTTCCGGTAAGAGGCCACGTCCTCCGTTGGTAGCCATATTTATTTTTTCCACTTCGTCGTGGAGAGTTGCGGAACCGGGCCGGAACCCTTCGCTGGGCGGAAGGCAGTCCGCTGAACTGGGAAGGATCTCAATCCTTGGGCTACCAACAACATTCTTCCGAGTCGTCCCAGACTCTTACTTCCTTCGTTGGAGGTGGCGCATCTACTGGTGGGGCTTTGGGCTCTTCGCTGAGTGAAGTAGCTCTCTTCTGCTCCACCCACCCGCCGTTCTGGGCGCCCTTTTCGTTTCTTGGGGAGATAGGTCACAGTTGCTGACGTTGGGCGACCTGGAGGATGGTCCCAGAGAGGGGGATACCGGAGCCGAGCCTGAGGAGTGCTGGAGGAGTCCGGCGCAAGAAGGAGTCTTCTAGACGCCAGTGAAGAGAACAGCCAGTCTTGCTCCGGAGATCCAGTCAGCGGGACAGTCGTCTCCAACAAACAAGTTATGTGGCAAGTGTGTGTGTGTGTATGGGCTGTGGATTTGTGTGCGTGCGCTAGTGTGATCTAATGTATATTGTTATGCCCTGTTTGTTGTATTAGTTTGTTTCTCCCCCTTCCTCTTCTATTTGTTGGGGGGTAGCTTTAGTTGGTGATAGGTTGGGTGGCAGTGGGATCCGGGTGGTGGTGTTTTTTTTTTTAGGCTCCCCTCTATCGGTTATTTTGTCCCTTAGCGATAGTTAGCTCCTGATAGGATCTGCACTCTTCTTTGTTTTTTTTTTTTTTTTGTAGTTATTCTTTTTTTCCTGTCTTTCCTCCCTCTTCTTTGATAGGTGCCCCATTTCATAAATGGAATGTATGTGTGAGTGATTGGGATGCTTGATATATTTGGGTAAATTTGTATATTTAAAATTTAATAAATATTGTTTGTTCCGTACTTCCTGGAGTGGTCTGGAGATAGTGAAGCCGTCAGTATAATGATGGTAGGCGTTAAAGAAGAAGAAAACGAAGAAGAAGAAGAAGAAGAGGAAGAAGAAGATGAAGAAGAGGAAGAAGAAGAAGAAGAAGAAGAAGAAGGGCATGAAAACGAAGAGGAGAGAAGGCAAACTTTGAATGAATGAATGAATGAATGAATGGTAGGAGCACGAAGAGGAGAGAAGGCAAACTTTGACTGAATGAATGAATGAATGAACGAAAGAATGAATGAACGACCGAATGAATGATGAATGAATGAATGAATTCATTAGCAAACGGATGCGTAAAATAATGAATGAATAAATAATTGAACGAACAAACGAATGAATAAACGAATAGAAGAACGAACGAACGAAGACACAAGTGAGCGAATGAACGGAAGAATAAACGAAAGAATGAAAGAAAGAAAGAAAGAAAGGAAAAGAAAAGAAGAAACCATTACATTGTTGATATATTATAATGATTACCTACACAGCGCCTATTCTCAGCTAGAGACCAGGCTCTAAGCGCTTTACAATCCACCCTCGTTTACACAACCGGCTGCCTACCTGGGGAGTGCCGACTGAAGAGCTGCCAGCTGGCGCTTCATTCAGCCGTTTCCCTTGTCATCCAGTCAACATCATTCAATATAATTCCCTCAATTTCCTTACTGACTTCATTCCTTACGCAGGGTGCATGCTATGTGTAACGTGTCATCCATACCAACAGTGTGTGTGTGTGTGTGTGTGTGTGTGTGTGTGTGTGTGTGTGTGTGTGTGTGTGTGTGTTTGTGCACATAAGCACGTGTACATGTGTGTTCATGCATAGCAACTGACTAAACCAGCTGTAATCGGCACTTCTGATTCAATACCGATCTATACACCACTGTCCGATTCAATTAGCTATGTTGAACACAAACAGCCTGAATGAATGAATGAATGAATGATCATGCTGTCTTACATAGTAGCGGAGTGATACGACCCCAGAGACTAGAGAAGTGGAAAGACTATCACTATTCAGTGCCTGTCCCTATAACTCTCAAGAATACTTCAAAACTGACTTATTTACTGTGTCGTGTACTATTTCCGTATCTAAGAAAAGCACCAACCTACTGGATGTTTTCGCCCCCCCCCCCCCCCCCCCCTCCATCATCACCATCAGAATAAGGACAGTTTCAACATGCGGCCAGTGCTCCCTTACAAACACAGCGGATAATATCGACAGAACAGAAAGGAAGAAAAAAAAGGGGTGGGTGAGGCTGAATTCGAAGTTGGCAAGAAGAGGGGGGGGGGGGGGGGGGGGGGGGGGGACATGTCCACTGAGGGTGGATGGAGTGGGCTATGATGCTGAATAACCACAGGCAGAGCATCGTGTCTTTTATCGTTTGAGTTAATACATGGAGTGATATTTTTTCATTGGTTCCACGTTTTTTTTTGTTTTGTTTTGTTTTGTTTTTACTAATAATTATGCCGAAAAAGATTAACAGACCAAGACCTCTTGGGAACAAAGATGTTCTTACACTTCGATGCAAGTGAGTACATACATGCCATCGCCCGATTTTCCAGAACCCTTCCACATCAACAACTAGCACACTGATCGCTTTTCCTGACCAAGGTTTATCTCCTTGCCAGCTCGCATGCCTATTCTTTCCCCAGTCAGTAAAACATGCTACCTTCTCTAACTTTCTTCCAGATTTTTTTTCCCCACCATCAGACAGTCTGCACATGTTTCACCCAGCTGCACCGACAAATGAAAGAGAAAAAAAGCGATGGCGCACAGAGAGAGAGAGAGAGAGAGAGAGAGAGAGAGAGAGAGAGAGAGAGACAGACAGACAGACAGACAGACAGACAGACAGACAGACAGACAGACAGGCAGACAGGCAGACAGACAGACAGAGACTCTAATGGTATGAGACACTGTGAAGAAGATACGCAGACTGTATAGACCAAAGGATGCTAGAAGTACCCTGGTCCCCGTGTTTAATGTAACATTGGACATCTAGTCTGTTTGCTGTTCTGAATAACAAAAGGGGTCAGTTTACATTCATGCTTCATTCAAGTTTACTTTATGTCTTACAGACTGTGTCCAGTTTCTGCTCAATCAAGAAGGTTAGTAATATGCGTCATTAAAATATATCTTTTCACTGGTGTCGACAATAGGTTTCAGGGCAATAAAAACGTCCGAAGCATGAAAAATCGCCAATGTTTACGTTACAAATCTATTTCATTACTCAATCACCCGTCAACCAAAAAATCGATCGAACAGGCAAGCAGTAGGTAAAATCATGGTGTCTTATCATTAGCCAGTACGAAGTTCCTAGAAATGAACTTTGGTGATGGATATGTTAACGAAGGCATAAGACATTACAAGTATTAACCTTTCACCGCTTTATTTTTTTCTTTTAACCATAGGTGCAAACAACAGGGTCAGTTTTAATGTCTGAAGCGTATCAAACGACAAACCCTCCAGTGTACACCTTAGATTGAAACCATTGCACAAAAGACATGGTTCAGGAGCAAATATGTGGAAACTTTAATTTAAACATTTCAAAATGCTTTAGTCACTTTTTTGACAAAGAATGATAGTATGTCACCATACTGACAGATACAAGTAAGCACATGTTTGCAACAGCCTAACAATCATAGTAGAAATGAGAGCTTACGGTCAGCAAGCTACAAAGCTATTTTTGAACACTTGCAATAGAGAGGCCAACTGAAGAACAAAGGGAATCTAGAAATCTGAGGATGGGGAAGATTCGCAAGAAATGGATACTTGAAAATTCAAAATTCAGAAAGAAAATGGCCAAGTGCACGAAAACAATTTTCAAAACCGTCGACAAAATTACAAAATGCGTTAATTAAATTTTGGAAAATGAAAAAAAAATATATATAAGGAAAGTAGCACGCTGCATGAAAATTATTTGCAGAGAAGTAGTTGTATGAGCCAATAGATACAAGGAACTGACCATATACAAGAAAGTCCGAAACTGGAGGAGGTTGCAAAGCATAAGCATATGCACCTACAATATATTTCAGAAAGAGGCAAATTGCAAGGAAGTGAGCAGTCTCACTAGTCTCTGAGAAAAATACCAAAGGTAAGAACCATTATATAAAGACTGAGAGAAGGTAGCAAATAAAAACAACACAAATAAAGGGGGGGGGGGGGGGGGGGGGGGGGGGGGGGGGTAGACATTGCACTAGTCTGGAAAAAAAAAAGGGTATCAAAAAGAAAGAAAGTGATCTTGTTTAAATCTACACAAGGGTGGCAAAAAGGAAAAAAGAGTCCCAGCATAAATATGTGCAAAAGTTATTGTGCAACAAAGAGGTTATATATATATATATATATATATATATATATATATATATATATATATATATATATATATATATATATATATATATATCGGATAAAGTGGAAAGTGCAAGACAGCAACCATGCAGAAATCTGAGTAAAAAAATGGAAGAAAGGGAAAGAGTTAAACTATAGTGTAAGGCAAACTCACACAGAAAGTGATGATTGAATCAAGTTTTCCTACGTTTAAGGTGTTTGGGGTTTTTTTTTTGTTGGTTTTTTGTTCGTTTGTTTGTTTGTTTTTGTTTTTTTTTTTGTTTTTCTGACAAGTATGTGATACTTGATGAGGATGGGTCAAATATGATCCTTTGTGCCGTGTTCATACTGCGGTCACTTCTTTTTCTGTGGCAACCCTGGGACCTTGCATTCACCCAACAGTGAGCCCCGCAATAAAACAGAACAGGACGTTGAGGGCTTCAAATTACAGAAGAAAAACTGTCTGGTGGATTTGTCAACACAATCATTCTCATTCTCTCTCTCTCTCTGTCTCTGGTTCTCTCTCTCTCTCTCTCTCTCTCTCTCTCTCTCTCTCTCTATATATATATATATATATATATATATATATATATATATATATATATATATATATATATATGCGCATATATATATATATATATATATATATATATATATATATATATATATATATATATATATATATATATATATATATATATAAATGCCCCGCAATAACACAGAACAGGACGTTGAGGGCTTCAAATTACAGAGGAAAAATTGTCTGGTGGATTTGTCAACACAGTCATTCTCATTCTCATTCTCTCTCTCTCTCTCTCTCTCTCTCTCTCTCTCTCTGTCTCTGTCTCTGTCTCTCTCTCCTTGCCTTTTTATCATGTTGTCTAATGTTCACTTTCTATAATTTCCGTTTAAATGCACCAGTCTGCTTTGGTCCACATGAGCGATAAGAACTACAACGAAATCATCAGCAACAACAACAACAACACAGCAACAACAACAAAGAGAACAACCAATCAACCAAACAAACAAACAAATCACCTAGGCAACAACAACAATGGTAGGAACAATTGCCATAAATTACTGTTATAGCCAATGAATCCTCTATTCACACCCTACAACGCATTCAAAACAATGCCGCACGCCTTGTACCCAAGAGGAAAAAAGAAACTGACCACATCCCCCCTCTTCTGTCACAACTTCACTGGCTTCCTGTATCGAAAATGCATACACTATAAACTCGACACCGTCTGTTACAAGTCCCTCAAATTGCAGCCCCTGACTATCTAACCAGTTTACTCAATATCTACACACCCTCACGCACCCTCCGGTCTTCCTCTGATCCTCTCACTTTCCGGATTCCACGTACCAAACTCAGTACCTTTGGCCCACATGCCTTCTCTGTTTCTGGCCCACTCTCCTGGAACAAATTTCCAATCTCCGTCCGTCAACTGCCTACTCTCTCTCTTCCTTAAAGACTACTCTTAATAAAACTCCTCTCTTTTCTTCTTCCTAATAGTCCTCTCCACGACTACTACTACTACTCTCACTGCAGCCTATACCCACTCGGCATGGGAACCTTAGATGCATATATTTCCCCTCTCTTTCGATAGTTTTGGTTAGATTTATGACAGGCACATTGTGCATAATGTTTTCTTTTTTTTAATTAGTTGTGTTTTAGAGCCATATGACCCACAGCAGGTGCGTGTGTGTGCATTGATATTCATATATTAATATTTATTTTGTGCATGATTTCCTTTCTATTCCTTTTTTAGAGCCATAACCCATGTGCAGTTGTGTGTGTGGGTTTTACGTGACTGTGTGTGTATGTGCAGATTTTTTCCCTTTTTTTTATTATTATCGTATTTTTTTTTTCTTTTGTGCGCTAAGAGTTGATCACTAACCTTGTTGGGCCCCACGCACCATTTCTGGCAACCTTCAAACGACGGAAAATGGCATGGTTTGGCCACATCATTCGTCATAACACCCTCTCCAAAACCATCCTTCAAGGTACCGTTGAAGGAGGGCGCAGACGAGGACGGAAGAGAAAGAGCTGGTCCGACAATATAAAGGACAGGACCAAAATGACCATGCCAGATCTCTTCAAGACAGCCACCATCAGAAGAGCCTGGAGAGAAACGACGGCTGCCTCATCACGTCCCATCAACGACCCCAGCGGTCAGGGGGAATGACTGACTGACTGAGAGTTGATTTCATCAAGATTTTGCACAATATAAATACCATTATTATCATTAATATTATCATTATTATTGTTGTTGTTATTATTATTATTATTACAGCCAACCGACGGAAGTGATATGCGAACTCTGTAATCATACAGAAAAACAAGACATAATCATAATTATTACAAGAAGAAGAAGAACAACAACAACAACAACAAGAACAACAACAACAATAGCAACAACAACAGCAACAACAACAACAATAATGATATTTATAAACTAAAACGGTAGCCATATAATGACTTCCAACAAAAGGGAAACAAAACAAAACAAACAAAATGTGCACAAGAACAACAACGATGACTGCAACAAATGTCAACGATAATATACAAACACAAAAGTGATTAGACGTCTGAGACGTCACAATGATTAGAATGGAAACATACTCAGAGAAATGCAAAGGCAGAAAGCGTGTCCATAGCATTGCCATCGGATATGTTCATACAATCAACCCAGAAACAGGACAACAAAGTCAGAAGTGCAATTCGTCATTCTAGTGCAACAGACATTGGGATTTTTTTTTTTTTTTTTTTTGGATTGCCTGTCTGTTGGAACGGATGTAAGTCAGTGCCCGCGACTTGAATTCGGAGCCTCGCCTTCGACATTTCATCACGCCTGGAGAGAGAGAGAGAGAGAGAGAGAGAGAGAGAGAGAGAGAGAGAGAGAGAGAGAGAGAATTGAGAGAGGACAGAGACAGACAGACAGATATAAACAGAGAGAGACAGAGACAGACAGATAGACACACAGACAGAGGGAGACAGAGAAGCACAGAGAGATAGAGAGAAGGGTGTGTGTGTGTGTGTATATATATATATATATATATATATATATATATATATATATGTATGTATGTATGTATATGTGTACACACACACACACACACACACACACACACACACACACACACACACACACACACACACACACACACACATTCAAAAAGGTTAAAAAAGCAAATTAACAACCAACAAACTTGTTTCGAGCTATTGCTCTCGTCAGGGTATATATATATATATATATATATATATATATATATATATATATATATATATATATATATATATATATATATATATATATATATATATATATATATGTGCGTGCGTGCGTGCGTGCGTGCGTGCGTGCGTGCGTGCGTGCGTGCGTGCGTGTATACCCTGACGAGAGCAATAGCTCGAAACAAGTTTGTAGGTTGTTAATCTCCTTTTTAACCATACTTTTAAACTTATGTCGCTCCCTTTTTGGTTGAGCATTTTTTTAGAGTTCTTACCGGCTCTCTAATCTTATCTGTGATATATGCACACACACACACACACACACACACACACACACACACACACACACACACACACACACACACACATGCACACACGCAATCTGCTATCATTGGCAGCCTTCTGACTGGAAAATGACAATGCATCCTTTATATATTAGTGTGAAAATATCATGATCAAAGTTCCATGAGAGATGTAATTTACACGCAGTGTTTATGCATATCCTGGCAGAAAAAAAAAAATTATAAAGGCACATTGTTTGCCTCTAGGCATAGTACTAAAGCGGGCACTGGATTCAACAGTGTTAAACGATGCAGAAACTATTGTGGAGAGAGAGAGAGAGAGAGAGAGAGAGAGAGAGAGAGAGAGAGAGAGAGAGAGAGAGAGAGTTCTTTTCATCATTGTCAGGTCGTATCATCTGGTTGACGTTAGTGAGTCGCTGGATCTACGCATTCATATGCCCCTTTCTGAAGAGGAC
>JADBJO010006683.1:10249-12749 GCA_016801955.1 Conus betulinus | reverse complement strand
AGAGAGCCGAGAGAGAGAGAGAGAGAGAGGCGAAGGAGAGAGAGAGGAGAAGAAGAGAGAGAGAGAGACAGACAGGACAGGACAGACAGACAGACAGACAGACAGAGACACAGAGAGAGACAGGAGAGAGAGAGAGACAGACAGAGACAGACAGCAGACAGAGACACAGAGAGAGAAGAGAGAGAGAGAGAGCGGAGACGAGGAGAGAGAGAGAGAGGAGAGAGAGAGAGGTTTGTTACATTGTAGTTTATTTACATTGGTTGAAGATGTTTTTAGACTCGAAGTGCATAGTAATATAATGCCCTAATCACCCACATAGTAGGAGACACAGTACATAAACAGCAACGAAAAAAAAAAGGAAAAGGAAATGGGCAAACTTCTTCGAATAAGGGTGGTGGTGGCGGGGGTTTGGTGGGGTTAAACGCGACTTCGGAGATAGAATGGCGGGGGGGGGGGGGGGGGTGTGGGGGGGGTGGCGGGGGGGTGGGGGGGGGGGGGGGGGGGGGGGAGGAGGGGGGAGGGAGGGGGGTATATAGCTTGGGAATTGGTTTAAAGGATTTTCTGAAGTAGTTGACTGGATTATGTAGTGGCTGCGACTGGCTATTTTTTTTTAAAAAAGGCAACAAAATGTTCAACATTTTTTTAAATGAAAAAATCGATGCTAGTGTGCGCGATGAAATAAAACGAGTTTGACTATCAATTTTGCGTGGACTGTGTAATTGAGTCATTTGCAATATCTTTTAGATGGATGACTTAAATGTACCGTGAACGCTTATCTGTGGAAAAAAAAACTCGGCAGGATCTGATACTGATGATTGAAACAGATTGGATTGTGTTAAAAATGGGGAAATGAATCTCTCTCTCTCTCTCTCTCTCTCTCTCTCTCTCTCTCTCTCTCTCTCTCTCCTCTCTCTCTCTCTCTCTCTCTCTCTCTAAATTGCAAACTTCTGATTGTGATGACAAGCAAGGCAGTTCATATATGTTTCAACAAATTAAGCTCCCCGTCTTTGAAGCACGATTATCATGTCCAGTGTTATATGTTTCAACCATCTTACGAGACGGAATCTGAATAGAATGCAACTTCCTTTCATTTGAGAAATGGAACTTCCTTTCATTGATGGAATGATAGTGTGCATTTTAAAAGACTTAAAATCAACTGACGATAAGGACCCCCTTTTACCACAAAACTAAATGCTTGGTAAGTTCAGAGGTAAATCAACCAAAACATTACAATCATGACAATGGCAACTAGTTCTGCAGGGTACAACTCAGATTAGTTAGTGCAGTTTCACTGTATTGGTAATATGGGACACTAAGGCCAGCTTGGTAAGTTTACAATGTAAACGTTGTGGTGTCTTTAAGTAAGCATTAGACGAGAATGCAAACACATTTCTTGCCTGTATATCAGTTCAGATCTTATGAATGGAATCACAAAATCGACTACTAAATTGATACGAAGAGAGTGCTTACTAATAATGCTAGGCAACTGTATGCTTTTTCATAGATTTAGATAGCATCACATGGTTTCATTCTTTTCTCATAACATCTCTGGGAAATTTGATTTAATATACATGTACAAAATTAAATATGCTAAGCTGTCCTTTAAACGATTAACGGAACACAACCTATTCCTGTCCGTAGAGGGCCCGGTAATCTAAACCACATATATGCAGAATTAGAAAGACACTGCGATGAATCACATAATATAACAAATATTGTACACAAGACAAGCAGGCAGACGAGTGCGCGCCTGCTCGCTCACGCACGGACGCACACACAAGCGCACGCACGCACGCACACACGCACACACACACACGCACGCACGCACGCACACACACACACACACACACACACACACACACACACACACACACACAAACACACGCACGCACGCACGCACGCACCACACGCACGCACACACGCACGCACGCACGCACACACGCACGCACACACACACACACACACACACACACACACACACACACACACACACACACACACACACGTGTGCGCACGCTCGCGTGCGTATGTGGCATTAGTTGTGTAGAAGGGAGCTAATATCAACAATTTGAAAGCAAGGTCACAGAGACTGCCTAGCGAGCGAGAAGAGAGAGAGAGAGAGAGAGAGAGAGAGAGAGAGAGAGAGAGAGAGAGGAGTACATATCGAAGGTGATGGTATTATGGATTGATTGATTAAAAAACGTCATGGAAGTTAACTTCTAACCATAGACGTGATAACATTACATTCAATGAATATTGCATAATCACAGCGAAAGAAAACACGTGCACTGAAAATAAGTGCATAGCTGTATATGTGAGAAGATGTCGCAACACGAAATCTTTCCAGGGCTTTGTGGAGATTACCAATTTACAAAAGGAGCTACACTGCGGTTCATAATTTAGATACAATTCTCAAATATAATCAAATCTAACAGCACGTCGAACTGTCAGAAATACTGAATCTAAAATGAACCAAAGTACCTTCACATCTGTACTCTTT